>JAQZBX010103743.1:0-11031 GCA_029593785.1 Cabassous unicinctus | reverse complement strand
TTGGAGGCATCAAATGTAATGGATATTGGACGCTGGCAGCCTTCCTCATCACAAAACCCTATGCCGAGCGTTTCCCCTCTTTCTGTTGCTGTGAACTGCCAGATGTGGGTAGTTAGAATGACAGAGCAAGAGGATAGTATAAGGATAGTGAATAGGAGAGGGGGGAACATCTTCCAGCGTTGATGGTTCACCGTAACCACAGTTCCTGCGACGAGGCTTTTTCGTTCCTTCGTTTCTTCGTTCCTTCGTTCGCCGACACCGTTGAACTTCGTGACAGGCTTGTCACGGCTTTACGAATGAGAGGGCCCTCCTCGTTCGATGCGGCGCTTCCTTTTGCTGGATGTCACTCGAGCCCCACGTTGGGCGCCACTTGTCCCGACCCGTGGGACAAATCAACTGAGACTCCGAGTTACCCAGCGAAGGAATGAGGCATAGACACATGTAAGAAAATGGCTGTGCAGTTTATTCTACTAACATAGCTCTTCTGTTGCTCTGCCGCGAGGGTTACAATCAGCTCTTTTATAAGCAGGGAAAGGGGAAGTGCATTAAGGCTTAGGTGTCGATACATGATTGGGCAATTTGAGTTGCTAGGTGTGGTAGAGATGGTGACTATTTGCGCGCGCGCGAACATTGTGGCGCGAACAGTAACAGGATATGCTATTTTAAGAAGAAGAAGAAGAAGAAGAAGAAGAAGAAGAAGGAGGTAGAGACGGCCATGACAGTTGTATTCATTTGACATTGCCCCCAACAAAGATGCAATTTTTAAAATTTGCTATTTCCTTTATGATGACATCTGCCTGACCATCCAGGAATATTCTTTTGGATATTCAAAGAACAATACACTTTACTCATCTGTGAAGCTTTCCCCAGCACCTTTAGATAGAGCTGGGCATCCTAGCAGGTATTTACACTTGACCTGTAAAAGTGAACCAATTATACTAATCGGCATGCTTGTATGTCCTTGTTTTTCTACCACTTGAAGCCTTTGAGAACAAGGAGATTATAGCTCAGCTTTCTTTGTATTTATCATGTGCAGTAGAGTGCCTGGCCTATTATAGGTACTCCATACATGACAATAGTATGAGAAGTGCATTTTATTTAAAAACCACCTCTTTCTCTGTGTCTTCTCCACCAGTTATTGCTGAGGTACTTGGGACTCCTACAAGTTTCCTGAGATAATAAGCCAGGTATTCTTTAACCTGGGGATATTTTTGTCCTTGAGCAATTCATGGATAGGAAAGCATAACTTTCCAATTAATATCTGATATATCTCTATTGGTTGATAAGACAACTATTAGTCAGCCCATTAAATATAAATATTTTCTGCAACATTTATTACTAAAGAGGGACTTAATAATTCTAAGAAATTGAAACATGAAGTAAAAAAAGCAAAGAGAGAGAATTAGATCTGAATATACACAGATTCTACTCTACCTTTCCTAATGACTACTCTACAAAGGTATTTCAAATAGATCATTTGTGTGTTTGCCTAAGTATTTTCACAGCTACAGTTAAGAAAGAATTGTGAAAGTGATTATCCTCACGTTTGTCATCATTCATCTTCAGCCCAAGATGACAGGAGTTTGCAGACATTATTGTACTATATCCTGTGATTTACTCGGCAGAAATTTTGTGAAATCCTGTAAGATATTTGATAGATGTGAATTTTAGCTGTATTACCATGTAGTGCACAGGGATGAGAGGCAAGAGAAGCTGTGAACTACAATTATTGATGTCATAAAACATGAAACATTACTAGATCTGTCAGTGAAGAAAATCGCTCATGACTAATGGCTGCTTTTTTGGTAGACCAAAGTCTTTGTAATTTTCATCAGTAATTTAAAGGAAGAATACATGATTCCCATAGATGGTTTGATATACAGCAAGTTTGAAGCTAATAATACTGCAATTTGGGATTCAAAATAAAAATAAACTCATTGTTGAAAAGTTAGAAGTAAAAGAAACCTCGCAAATGGTGTCTCCAGTTTGGGGTATTTAAAGAGTCTTATGATTTACAAATGATTAGGGGCCTGGTACAACATGCTCAAAAAACCCATATTTACTGAATAAAACAGAGAGGAATAGAAAATGTATGTGCATGGACTTTATAAGATTAAGGCATTAAATACAAATATGAAGCAACAGTGGAAAGGCTTTTTATTTTTTTCCTGCAAACAAAAATACTTTATTTACCTGGTATGCATGTGTTCTCTAGAAGGATTTTTAAAACTTCTGAAAAGCATTCAATTCATCTTGCTATCCAAGCAATAGCAAATTGAGGGTGCAGATCATGGAAACTTTGTCCTGGATGGGAGCTCAGAATTAATTTAGTCTGCAAAGATGAGGGCCCTTAGGTCCAGAGCTATTGAGTGATTTACATAAGTTCACATTAATTGCCTAGTAATAGAGCTGGGATTTGAACACTATCAGCTGCCAGAAGGCTGGGCCCTTTCTACTCTACCTTTCCCTAAAAAAGCTAAAAAAAAAAATGACTACTAAAATATCCGCTGACCTTGGCAGCTTAAAATGCACTTTTCAGAATATAACATGATTATTGAAATTGTAATCGAGAGGCTGCTCTAAAGTTTAATTTTACACATCCACACTTTGGGAATTCATGAGTATCCAGGGCTGGACTTTTGGAAAGGGAAATGTATAATAGGAGCCACAGCCATGTGACCAGTTACAGAAACAAGGACAATAATGATTATAAATATTTCTTCCTTGTTTTGTTATGAAGATGTTTGCACAATACATGTATATAAAGCAAATATCTTTGTTTTCTTCTCTCTCTTTTCCCTTAGCATATAACATAACTGATATTAACTTTATATCATAGTATTTAAGTTATAGGATATCAAATTTAAGAGTGAATATTAGTCAAGGACTTGTACCCTCTTCTGGGGAAAGAGTGCACTTCTGGTTGTACTCAAGACAGTTGAGAATTGATAGGTGAAAATATGACTGGTATTATTTTTATGTAGAGATTAAGTATGGTCTAAGGAGATGTGTATGGGTACAAAATTGACAAGGAGTGAAGTGATGGTTAATTTCATGTATCAACTTAGCTAGATTTTGGTGTCCAGTTGTTTTGTCAAGAAAAGAACTGGCCTGATTGTTACTGTGAAGATATTTGTTGGATTTAAATCATTGGTAAGTTGATTGCATCCATGACTGATTACATCTACAATCAGCTAAGGAGATTGCCTTCAACAATGAAAGAAGTCTCATCCAAATCAGTTGAAGGCCTTAAAAGGAGAACTGATGATTACAGCAGTCAGAAGGGAGAATTCCTATCTCTACTTCAGCCAGCCAGCTTCTCCTGGGGAATTCATCAAAAATTTTCATCCAAGTTGCCAGTTTGCAGACTGCCCTACAGAATTTGGACTCATCCATCTCCACAGTTGCATGAGCCAATTCCTATAATAAATCTCATAATAGTAGTTCTGTTTTTCAGGAGCCACTCCTGGTACCATAGCTGTATTAGGCAGAGAAACAGAACTGAGCTCCACAGACAGGGGAATTGTGCCCGAGGACAAACCACATCCATAAATAAATATGATGATACTTCATACTTAGCATTGTTCCTGAGATGATTTAAGGCTTTTGAGATGTGGTGGAATGAATGTATTTTGCATATGGGCCTGGAGCTATGTACCTCAGAAAAACACGTTCTTGGACTTAATCCATTACTGTGGGTGTTGACCTGTTGTAAATAAGATCTCTTCAAGATAATACTTCAATTAAGATGTGGTCCCAATGAATCAGTTTGGGCTTTAAACAGATTAGTGCAGTTCTTTATAAGCAGTGCGAAAGTTGGAGAAAGGCACAGAGAGAGAAAGCCAGAGGGAACTACCAGAAACTGAGTCAATGGAATCCAGAAGAGAAGAGAGAAGAAAAGAGAGGCCATCATGTACACTGCCATGTGCCAGAAAAGCAAAGAGCCAAGGGTCTCCAGTACCAATCCCAGAAAGCCACAGTCTGTAGGGAGAAAGCATCACTGCCATTAAATTCCTGTTGTTTAAGCCAACTCAGTGCATGGTGTTTGCTTTGGCAGCCAGAAAATGAAAGCAGGTAATAAATACATATATAAATTCCTGCTTAGGAACTATATTGAACAGTATAATTCCATGTGGTTAGGAAATTTTTTCATTCATTTTGTGTCTCCATGGATTGGCTCTGTGCTTTATACCCAGTAGACATGAAACAAATATTTGAAGCATGATGAATTAATTAATGAATTAATGATCAGATGAATAAATGCATAAGTGAATGGTGTACTTATTTTTGTTGTGGAACACATGTAATTACAGAATATTATTGTTGGGTGGTATCATCAAGTTCTACCAAAATCTGAAATGATAGATGGAATAATGGCCCTCCAAAGAAGTCCATGCCCTAATCCATGAAACTTGTGACTATGCTACTTAATATGGCAAAATGGACTTTCCAGAAATGATTAAGTCAAGGATCTTGAGAGAAGAATGTTACCCTGGATAACCCAGGTGGACCCAGTATAAAAATAATGGCCCTTATTAGAAGGTAGCAGGAGGTCAGAGCCTGAAACTGTGATATGATTAGCGAAACAGAGAGAGAGAGAGAGAGAGAGAGAGAGAGAGAGAGAAATTTGAAGTTGCTATGCTCCTGCGTTGAAAGTGGAAATAACCACGAGCCAAGGAATGGAGGCAGTCTCTAGAAGCTGGGAAAAGTAAGGCTACAGATTTTCCCAGAGCTTGGAGAAGGAACCAGCCCTGCTGACACCTTGAGCACTGAGATCCGTTATCAGAATTCTGATCTCCAGAACTGTAAGATAATAAATTTGTATTAAGTGACCGTTTGTTTTAATTTGTTAAAGCAACAATAGGAAGCTGATACACTTGTTTATGCAGCAGAATTGCCAGAGCAACATGGAATATCTCTGGAAATTTTCACCCAGTAAATCTGGAATGAATCCTAAGAATCTGAAATTTACCAATATTCCCAATATATCTGAGGCCCTGATCATCTAGGAATCCCTCATATATTTCATCACATCCATTTTGTATTTGAAAAGGGTACAGTGTTAAGATTGCAACAACATTGATAAATACATATGTAAAATTTACCAAGTAAAAGTATGTTTGAAAAAACAAGCCTGAAAAAAAAAAAGCTAAACTATTAACACTATGTCTTTAACCATATATTGATTTTCCCCTCTAGCTTTTACAAAGTGGTCAATGGCTAGCATGTGCTTCCACAGTGGGTGATTTGGATAAAACCGTCATGCATTGTTTCAAGCAGAAAATTCTCCATCTATCATTTCTGCTTGTATTACTTCCCTTATCTCAAAGACTTTCACATTTCATTGAAGGCAGCCAAATTCGTCCTGTGTTACATCTCTAACCGTGCATGCCACTGTGCTGACTACTTGTCATTGATTGGATTGTTGGTGGGTTTCCTTAGCTCTTTCTCTGAAGGATATGATAAATGTTTTTGTTTCCTAAAGGCAAAAACAAATACCTTAAAATGGGTTGGCTTAACAACAGGAATTCATTGGCTCAGGATTTCAGAGACTAGAAGGCTGTCTCTCCCCATGGTCAGTATTTTCCTACCAGCCAGGAATCTTTGGGATTTCTTGGCTTTCGCAGTACATGTTTTGACATCTCCTCTCTCCTCTGGTTCTGTTGACTTCCAGCTGCTCCCTGTGACTTCCTTCTCTGTGGCCATCTCTATAAGGCCTCAAATAATAGTTTTAAGTCCATCTTGATTCATTTGGGCCACACCTTAACTGAATTAACCTCAGCAAAAGATCCTATTTACAATGAACTAACACCCACAGGAATGGATTAAGAATAAGAACATTTTTTTCCTGTGGTATATAACTCCAAGCCATCACAGTAAACAGTGAAAACAGTGAGCATGTTTTCTGTTGTATTAAAATTATTCTATTAAATTAAACTAATCCTGGTATTATTAAATACATACACCACATTCAGAGTTGATAATTCTAGACATTCGATATGTACAATATGTTAGGACTATTAATTTCTAAAAATATAATTACGAATGGTATCTTCATACTATATTGTTGGTTTAATTTATTTTTAGGTCACTAATAAGAAAAATAAAAAAAATAAGACACCAAAAGATCTTCAGAAATAACTACTAAAACAATACTTTATATATTAAAGCAAGTATTGGGAAACCATATTCTTTATGGATCAACAATTGGAATTTACATCTTATGTCCCTGTGCCCATGCATTTAGTACCATTTAACAACTATTGTAATTATTACTGTTCAGTTATTTTTAACTCAACATGATTCCTACATGTGCTCTGATACCAACATTTTCTTTGGTGCATAATCTCATATATCTCCCTCTTTTAAAAGAAGGTATCTATATTGAGAAAAATTTCATTGTAGATGTCTCGTTCCCCCCTTTCATGGGGGGGATGCTTATTCATACAAGTATGAAATGAAACTCTGTGCTTATCTTCATTTTGTATATAGGAAAATAATGGACTCAGAGACTTACTGTTAGATGGGAGTGTGACTGCCATTTATGTTGTTTTTCCACAGAGGACTTGAAGGCTTTATTTTATTGAATATATGAACTCTATTGAAACTTGGAACCCAATTAATAAGATTCCAAGGACCTTTCTACTAGATTTGGATTCTGAGCCTTATTGATGGCATGACATATTATTTCCTGGGACATTAAGCAACCAGACCTATGTTGGGGACCAATTGCACTTGCTTCATATCTGATATAATGGACTAACAATGAGGAAAGTTTATTTGCCCTGCTTTTGCTAGTGAGAATCTTGAGCATTCTCTATTTTCTCCTCATGTCTGTCATAGTGACTGCAAAGTAGATTTTTCTCCCTAGATGTACATACAACAGCAAAACCTGAAACATCTTTCTCAACTAATGAGCTGCAAAGTATAAAAGTTTAGCTCAATATCTATGGAAACTTTTGAATATGGTGACCTACTGGTGCTGAATGCAGATGAGGTGACAATTCCTCCTAGATGGCAGATTGTCAGAGATGGGAGATGGTAGGACTTTATAAAAGCCACTAAAATGATCTCTGCCTCAGTTTCCAGCACTGTAAAGGCATAATCATCTAATTTGCAGTCATATTATCAGGATTAATGAGGCAATCCTTAAAATTGCATTAAATTTCTTGGAAACAGGCATTATATAAATAGGAAGCACTCTATTAAATGGGCAAAAGCTCAAGAATGAGTGGCTAAATTTAATATATAAAATGCAGTCTGAAATTTAAGTAATTGCCCAGAAATCAGGACTTAGGGCCAATTACTGGACATCCAATCTGTGTCATTTGAGAAAAATTGTTCCGAACATCCTTTCTTCAATTCCAACATTTGCTTATTACATGAAGTAGATAATTTAACACTAAATAAGGACATGGTTACTTTCTCTCCATGTATCATTGCTGATTGCTAAAAAAAGAATTACATTAAATTGGTAGTCAGAATCTTTTCCCAAATGATGATAATTGGGTCTTAGATTCATAGGACACCATTCAGTTGGAAATAAATGGTTAGAGCAAATATAAAGGCTCTGTCTTCAGTACATGGTATTCTATATTTTCTTACACATTACATTAACTCCAAAAAGGAAGAGTCATGCCCAAAACATGCATCTGACATTTAGCTTAAAAGTACCTTGAGTTAATTGTTCATATTTCTTTTATTCATACTTAAATAATTTTTGTTAAGTTTCTTTGCGAGTGATAAGAATCCTTATTAATTTTGATTGATTGCCCACTGAATATATAGAACTGTGCTAAGATACACTGATGGAGAAACAACCAGGACCCAAACTATCTGATTCTTTCATTATAATCAGTACCCATATTGTTAATCCTATATAAGAATGTCTTCATTCAATATAAACAATTGTATATTATTGGGATTTTCGAAGATGCACATATACTGTGATCCAAATGAACTTAGGATTTAAAATGGAAAGGAAGTAGTCTCACATAGACTGTCTTAAAAATTTATCACTGGTGATTTGGGTAAGAAACCTGTTTATGCTTTGATATATTTATAATATGGTAAATTGCTTAATCTTGAGAGCTATAGGCTGTGAAGCATGATTTTCTAGAACGATATCTGCAGGAAGTTACAGGAGTTCTCAAAAGGGAAAGAAAGAAAATTAAACTTCATTTATCTGGATGGGAGGTTGAAAATGAATTATAGAATCTGGTATGCAAATAAGGCACTGAAAACACATCAGGACGACACATGCTCTTAAATTAGAATTGAACATTCTTTGGATAAATATGATTTGTAAAAACTTTGTCCAAACATTTCATGTGTGCTTGTGTAATTTGTGTCCCCTTCATGACCACTGAGAGGTCTAGGAGAGCCCGGAATGAGGTGGGTTCACAAATTCTGAGACCTACAAGTTACCCAAGATGGTTAATATTCCAACCCAAATAATCAGTTGGAACAGATTAGATATATCAAGATACTCCTGTAGAAATTTATTAAGGGAGACAGAAGGCATAAAATTAACATCTTATTCATTTAACTTCTCGATGTTTCACTTGAGTAAATAAAGCTCCTGGGAATGTATTTATAAATCACCATTTTTCAAGTTCATTTTTCAGGAAATATTTTGTTCCTGTACTAATTCTATAAGACCCTCTTTCCCCCACTTTAAAAAATTTATGTTATTCTTAATATATGCCAGGAATTTTTCTGGACATTTTATAAATGAATATCTATTCATTTCATTTTTACATCTAGAAAGGTAAGTTATTGATAAACAATTTTCAATTAATATTGACAAAATTAATCTTCTTATTAAGTGAAAACTAAATAGTTGAAAGAGTCAAAAGGTAAAAAATATATGATAAAGAGTATTAAGCAAAAAAATGACATGTAAAAGCCATTGATAATGAACAAATATCATAACCAAAACATACTGAAGAAAGTCAACCTAGAATAGAAGGTACTAGGTGATGTACCTACTGATCATTCTATTTAAAATCAAAAGTCGATTTGACCCTTAAATGAAAACATTTTCTTGATTTTGTTTATTACCTCTTAAGTAAAGAATATGCTTAATTCATCAGTGAACCATGAATTTACAAATTCTTTCTTCTGTGGGCCTCTTTCAGAATGCAGCTTGGTTCTACCTCATTACAGAGGAACATTATGTTGCCTTCCCTAATGTGATGTGTTGATATTCAAAAGGGTGATATATCATCCAGATGACTCTTTAGGCCATTGTATTTTGAAAGCTATGGTTTTCTGAACATAGCTATACAGAAATAAAGAAACCTTTTCTAAGTTAGCATCTTTAATACTGTGGAATTTTTATATGGTAGCTAATGCCAAAAGAAGGAAGCACATCACAAATTATTATGTATACATAAATGCTCACAGCAGAATTGCAAAAACTTTATATACTAAATCAATCATTTTCACATTCGTTTTGAATTTGTCTATATATACAACTGAATGTACCAAGTTTTGGTAAAAGTCCCCACCAGGTTGTTACAATTGTCTTATCCTTCTCTCTAGAAAATAGTAATTTAAGAGAGATTTTTAAAAATTATTGCTCAATATGCATTTCTGTTTGGAAGTTTTTATAAATATATGTTTTTTAACAACCACAAATAAATTTTGCAGATTATAATTTATATGAGAAAACATTTTCAGATAATATAATAAATCAAAAGTGATTATTCCCACCCAGCCACCTCATCTCTTTTCTTCTAATATAAAGAAGGTGTAGAGAAGTCTGCTTTATTAAACTTATTCCCCCTTGACTCACAATTTGTTTACCAACCAACTGTAGGTAGGAGCAAATATAGATTTCTCTATTTGGCAAATTGACCCTGAGGAGAGGTATATTTCAAGGGAAAAGATTTTACAGGCTGAGGTGGCTCAACTTTTAGCTATGTAAGTCTACAGAGATCATTTCTTCCAATTTTCTTTTTAGGGTAGGGAGAATTACAACACAATTTCAAATTCAATTCAAGTTTTTGACTCTGATTTGCCAGAACATAAATATATCCAATCTAATTACATTAGTGAACAAAGAACACTTTCCACTTCCTTGCAGGTCCTTCTTTCATTGTTTCCTGGAGATAAGATACACTTAGGGTTAAATAGAATGAGAGTGGAAGACCAGTTATAGAGGAGAGTAATAGCCTGCAGGAGCTTTCACCTGAGTTCTATAGGAAGATCATAACACTTTCTTGATGTTAAATGTGCATTTCATTCAAACTGTTTAATCCACTCTGCTTTTTAAACATTAACCTTTTAATGTAATGGAATAGCCTAGAAGTTAACAATATTTCATTAATTCTCAAATAAATCAATTCCAAAGATCATTACCAGGCGAGTCATTTTCCACGTTTTAATTTTCCACCAAGTGCTGAAACCCAGAGAATGACCTATGACAGAATATAAAAACATATTGAGTCCTTTATAAAGCACTCAGTGCCCAAACTATGGAAGGCGTTGGTTGAGAAAAATGGATTCTGGGGAAGAATGGCAGAATTTACAGATCTGCTTTCTGCCTGTTGTTTTTTGTTTTGTTTTGTTTCTGCATTTTCAAAATGTTTACTGACCTGTTTTAAAATACTGTATTTTAGCCTGTTTTAGAATACATTCCCTGCTAATGGAAATATGCTAGGAAAAGAAAAGTTATGCGTACAGAATGACAGTTAAAATTCAAACAAGGGTTCCAGTAGAGTGAGCCTTTTCAAGAGGCTCTTGTTCTAATTGAATCTGCACAATCACAGGCATAATAACTAATATGTTTTGAGAAATGATGTTCCATGTGTCAAAATGTTTTGAGACACTGGGTGATCTCTTTTTCAGGAATAACAAGAGCAGCACTGTAGCTTCTTTCTTCCGTCATTTACGATTTGACCTTGGGCAGTCACCTGGCTTCATTGTGGTATAGTTCTCTCCTCCAAAAATAAAATGTTAACTTATTAACGAGAGACAAGGGAGGAGAAGAATGAATAAAATAAAATTAAAATGCGTTGCATATAT
>JAQZBX010103742.1:0-11024 GCA_029593785.1 Cabassous unicinctus | reverse complement strand
TTCAAGGTTTGGACAATAGAGATGAATGCTCTACCATGAGATATGGGGAAATGCTTGGATGTTTCCACCTAATTGTGTTCAAACCTTCTCCTCTTCACTTCTGGAATGTGGTTGTTTAGTGTGTTGATTTGGAATCATGTTACTCTTGAATAAAAGAAAGTCACCCAAAATGTTGCTATTGCAAAATAGGCTTTATTTTTCTGCCCAACTAAAGCATTGCAGAAATGAAATGCTCAGATCCAAACATCACCGGACAACCAGGCTTCTTTAATTTTATCTTCAGTGACCCAAGAACATGGCTCTGATTCCCCAAGTACAGAAATGAGCACTGCAGTGTCAACCATTACATCATGATCAAGACACCTGGAAAGGCATAAGGCAGTGGGG
Source organism: Cabassous unicinctus (assembly GCA_029593785.1). NCBI lineage: Eukaryota > Metazoa > Chordata > Mammalia > Cingulata > Chlamyphoridae > Cabassous > Cabassous unicinctus. The sequence goes on along the minus strand of JAQZBX010103742.1, from coordinate 10,637 downwards.
CCTAACTGAGCTCCTTGTAAGAGTTTTTCCTGAAATTAGCTCCAAAAAATTCCACTTAACTCAATATTTGAAAAAGTTTAGTTAAATGACTGCATCCACTCTCACCCACTACTTCTAAGAAGACCTGGAAGCATTGTTTGTTTATATTTGGGACAAATCTTAGGAAGGCAACTAGCAGTATCAGGCACTGCATATTTATCACTTCATATTTTCATTAATGTTGCATATAAAATAGTATATTATTTTAAAAAATGATGATGGACAACCCCCTTCCCAAAAACCAAAGTATCTACAACTTCAAGCATATGGTTTTTACCATCTACTTCATAAGGTCTAAGCCCCCTCTCCATCTAAAGAAGAACAGGCATAACCATCCCAAAATCCTCAAGGTTGAGGGATGAACAAACCTAAGGAGAGAATGCATGGACCAAAGTAGACATTATTATTCTAATAATGGATGAACCAGTAACATTGATATAAAGATTGTGATTATCAGAGGTTCTGAGGGAAAGGGAAAGGAATAACAGGTGGAATGTAGGGCATATTTAGTGCATTGGAATTAAGTGTAAATCACAATGTAAACCATAAACAATGGCTAATAGCAATGCTTCAATATTTATTCATCAATTATAACAAATGTGCCACACTATTGTAAAATGTTATTAATGACAGAAATCTGGGGGGAAGAGACTATATGGGACTACCTTATACTTTTAATGTAACTTTTCTATAACCAAAACTTCTTTAAAAATAAAGTTTATTATATATAAAAAAAGAAAAAGTTAAAAAAGCAGGAACTACTTGCAATAAATACAGATCACAAGAAAAAAACAATTTTTTCCTGAAATCAGATTTTAAAAATTCCACTTACTCTATATTCAAAAAAGTAGAATTAAATGTCTGCATCCACACTCATCCGCTCCTTCCAGGAAGGCCTAGAAGCATTGTTTTTACTTGAGAGAACTCTTAAGAAGGCAACTATCAGTGCTAGGCACAGCATATATTGTCTCTTCTTATTTTTATTAATGTTACACATAAAATATCATATTATAAACATTAAGTATCCTTAAAGTATATATATTTACACTGAAGTATTGCACATCATCACACTTATTTAAACTCTCCTCCAGCTCTGAATTTTCATCTGATGTTTGGTAAATTGCTATCTAAACATATGTTTTTCTCCTTTTGTGTTTGAAAAGCAGTAGGGACCTTTCATCCAAAATCATCTGCACACATGACCTCCAGGCTAGAGGATGCAATTTCCAGCATCCCAGGTAGCTGAGGGGAGAAATATGATTGCTTTCAGGCCAATGAAATTTTAGTGGATGCAATATATGATCTGAGCCATAACCATATAAGGAAGGTTATTGATCTCTACATACTTTTCCACTTTAGTCAGGCAAGAATCATATTTTGTAATTTTTTTCAATCATGGTCCATATGTTCAGGACCAACAACCCTGGAAATCAGGCATCAATGAGACAGAGGAACCTGGATATATAGAAAAGAGATTCCTTCTTTGTCGACTGCCTTGCAGTTAAGCCTGTTTATGAGTCAGTCAATCAATCAAAATGAAAAACAACACTCTTTCCTAGGAGAGTTACCTGAGTCCCATCTAAAGAGTCTGGATCAGTTCCTAATGCAGTTATTATACCAGATTGTCAAAACTCATAACTTTATATTTACATACTTTAAAAACTTAATGATGAGACAAATTTATTAAAATTTTTATCCATTCATCTTTTGACACATGGGGCTGCTCTTTCTTACTTCTTCTACCAAGAAGGGGTTGTTAAAGCTCTAATCCCTGGTTTTAATAATAATATTTTTATCATTTAAATATTAAAAGTACTATTTAAAAATTACATACAGAAATGATATGAATATAGCTCACTTAATTTTCCCCAAATTTCTTTTTTTATTTTTTAATTAATCTAAATTAAATTACAATAAAAGAAATTTTTGGCTGTATGTTCTGTGAATTGTAATACATGTATAGATACTTGTAACCACCATCACAATTAGGAGGTAGACTGCTTTGCAAATATTCCTCATTGCTACTCTTTTGTAATCACACTAATCTTCCACCAGAACCCCTGGCAAAGTGCATGCTCTTCTCCATCACTATAGTTTTGCCATTACAAGAAGGCCATATAAATATACTCATACTGTATGTGACCTTTCAACAGTTTAAAGATTTCTGCACTCAAAATATTGCCTTTAAGAGTCACCTTAAAAAGTTTTTTGTATATAAATAGTTTATTCCTTTTTATTGCCAAGTACTATTATATTATAGGGATTTTCTAAATAAAATTTTATTGAAGTATATCATTCATACATGAATATAACATAAACAATGTGTATAGTAAAAGTTATGAATTTACAACAAACATGCATATCATCTTACAAGGCTCCCATACATCTCCTCACCACCAACATTTTGCATTGTTGTGAAATATTTGATACAATCTATGAAAGAACATCATCAAAATATTACTACTAACTATAACCCATATCTTACATTTGGTGTATTTTCACTCAACCCACCCAATTATTAGCACCCTATATTATTACTATATATTTGTTTTTACCCATGAGAGAATGTTCTCATTTTTCTTCTAACCACAGTCCATCTTCCACCATTGCATTCTCTGTGTTGTTCAGTCCCATGTTTTATACAATCCACTAAAAGTGTACCGTCAGTGGCTATCATTTTCATCACAGTGTTGTGCTGTCATCACTTCAGTCAATTTTAGATCATTTTCATGACTCCAAAAGGAAAAAGGAGAGCATTCTTATATTTATACTATTAATCACAATCTTCATCCACCACCAAAATCACTGTTATATATTCTTTAGATTATTCACTAGTTTCCTTTCAATTGACATTTACATCCACAGACTACCCCTTTCAGCAACAATCACTTTTATAAATCAGCAGTGTTAGTTATATTCACAATAATTTGTTACTATCTACTCAATTCATTTCCACACTTTTATAATTAACCTTATTTATAATGCTACATACATTAATCATCAGCTCACATTCTCAGGCCACATTAAATTTCCTAGTAATGTATACTCTAGAGTTTACCTCTGTGAATTTGCTCATAGTATTTATTTACTGTCATTGACACCATACAATATTTGTCCTCTTGCATTTGACTTATTTCAAGCAATGTAATATCATTTCAGTTCATCCATGTTGTCATATGCATCCTGATTTCATTTCTTCTTATAGCTGAATAGTATTCCTTTGTATATATATCTAGCACATTTTGCTTACCCATTCATCCATTGATGAACACTTGGGCTGGTTCCATATTTTAGCAATTGTGAATAATGGTGCTATGAACATTGGTGGGCAAGTGTTAGTTCGTGTCTCCTTGCTTTCAGTTCCTTTCAATATATTCCTAATAACAGAATTGCTGGATTATACAGCAGTTCTATATTCCACTTCTTGAGATACTGCCAAACTGTTTTCCACAGATGCTGAGCCATTCTGCATTCTCACCAACAGTGAAGGAGTGTTCCTGTTTCTCCACATCCTTTCTGTTTTGTTTTTTTTAAATCAATTTTTATTGATACATATTAATGAAGCATACAATTCATCCAAAGTGTATGATCAATATTATTTGATGTAATCACATAGCATTCATCATTTCATCATTTCAATCATTATTAGAGCATTTCATTATTTCAATAATAATAATAATAAACAGAAAAACAGACAAACAAGACAATTCTTCACCTCTCTATCTCTCCATGTTTCCCCTGCTGTACATAACTGCCATTTCTGGCTATTCTTGCACAGCCTTTCCCTCATATATTAAATAGTTTTATTGAGATTTATCCATATACCATATGATCTATTGAAAGTGTATAATCAATGGCTTTTAGTATAATCACAATGCTGTACATTCATCAAAACAAAAACTTCTAGGACAATTTCAATATTCCAAAAAGAAAAACTCCACACCACTTAACATTCCTTCCCGAACCTTACATAAAAACTAATCTAATTTCATCTTTATAAATTGATTTATATTTACATTTTATATAAATGGAATCATACAAAATGTAGCATTTTGTGTCTGGTTTCTTTCACTTATCATAACATTTTTTGTCTGATAGTAACATTTTGTAGTATTAGTATACATTTGTTCAGCATCAAAGAAAAGTGATCTTATATGTGCAATTTTAGTTATATTCATATTTCATATGTGGTTTTACTATGATGTGCAGTTCCGTGCCACATTTTTTAGCTTTCCTTATAGTAACATACATGACCTTAGACTTTCCTGTTGAACCACTTCCCTACCTACATAATAGTATTAATATCTTTTAAAGTGTTTTTATCAAGAAAAGATGCTAGATTTTGTTGAATGTCTAGTTGCAAACATGATGTTGGGATTTCACCTTTTCTTTACATTTCCAAAGATAAACACACATCCTTTTTACCAATTCTGTGCAAGTTAACCCCCAGCTTTCCACTCTCTAAACTCATTCTATTTTCTGGTGACCCATATTCAAGTTAGTAACTCTATGAGATTACACAACATATTTAGTTCATAGCACAATCATACAGAATTTGTCCTTTTGTGTCTGGCTTGCTTCATTCAACTTCAAGTCCTCCAGGTTCATGAATGTTGTCATATGCTTCACAACTTCATTTCTACTTTTGCTGCATAATATTCCTTTGTGTGAATGCACCACATTTCTTTTATCCATTCATCAGTTGATGGATACCTAGATTGTTTCCAACTTTTGGCAATTGTAAATAACACCTCAATGAACATTGGTGTGCAGATGTCTATTTGTGTCACTGCTCTCAGTTCTTCTGGTTATATATCCAGTACTTGTATTGCTGGAACCACCAGTCCTCCAGAGTGGCTGTACCATTCTACATTCCCAACCTCACTGAATAAGTGTTCCTATCTCTCCACATCCTCTCCAACACTTGCAGTTCTCTGTGATTTTAATAGTCACTATTTTGATAATTGTGAAATAATATCTCATAATTTTGATTTCCATTTCCCTAATAGCTATTGAAGCTGAACATTTTTTTCATGTGTTTCTCTGCCATTTGTATTTCTTCTTTGGACAAATGTCTATTCATGTATTTTGCCCATTTTTAAAATTGGGTGGTTTGTCTTTTTATTGTTGAGTTGTAGCATCTCTTTATATATCATAGATATTAAACCCTTATCAGACATGTTATTTATTTTCTCCCATTGAGTCGGCTGCCCTTTCACCCTTTTGGCAAAATCCTGTGAGGTGCAAATGTGTTTAATTTTGAGGAGGTCTCATTTATCTATTTTTCTCTCTTGTTTTGTGTGCTTTGGGCATAAGGTCCAAGAAACTACCACCTACCTCAAGGTCTTTAAGATGTTTTTCTACATTTTCTTCTAGTAGTTTTATTGTCCTGGCTTTTATATTTAGGTATTTGATCCATTTTGCATTGAAACTTGAGATTGAGATATGGGTCCTCTTTTATTCTTTTGGTTATGGATATTCAGTTCTCCCAGCACCATTTGTTGTAGAGACTGTTTTTTCTCCTCAACATTGACTTGGTAGGTTTGTCAAAAAACAGTTGACTTTTGAGGCCAGGGTTTATTTCTGAACTCTCAATTATTTCACTGATTGATGTGTCTGTCTTTATGCCAATAATATGCTGTTTTGACCACTGTAGCTTTGCAATATGTTTCAAGGTCAGGTATTGAGTTTCCTCCAACATCACTTTTCATTATTAGATTGTTTTTGGCTATTCAGGTGCACTTTCCCTTCCAGATACACTTGGTCATTTCCTTTTCTATTTCTGTGAAGTACACTGGTGGAATTTTTCTTGGTATTGAATTGAATCAATAAATCTGTGTGGGTAGGATGGAGATCTTTACAATATTTAGTTTTCCAATCCATGAACATGGAATGTCTTTCCATTTGTTTAGGTTTTCAATGATTTATTTTAATATTGTTCTGTAGTTTTCTACATATAGGTCCTGTACTTCTTTGGTTAAATTGATTCCTAGGAATTTGAGTCTTTTTGTTGCTATTGTAAATGGAATTTTTCTCCTGATTTCCTCCTCAGATTGTGCAATACTGAATTACAGAAACATTACTGATTTTTACATGTTGTTCTTATATACTGCCACTTCGTTGAACTCATTCATTAGCTCAAGTAACTTTGTCATAGGCATTTCAGAGATTTCTACATATAGGATCATGTCATTCACAAATATTGAGAGTTTTACTTCCTCTTTTCCTGTCTGGATGCTTTTATTTTCCTTGTCTAATTGCTCTAGCTAAGACTTCTGGCACAATGTTGAATAACAATGAAGACTGTGGGCATCCTTGTCTTGTGCCTGATCTTAAAGTAAAAGCTTCCAACATACCCCCATTGAGAAAGATGTTGGCTGTGGGTTTTACATACATGGCTTTTATCATATTGAGGAATTTTCCTTCTATTCCTATCTTTTGAAATGTTTTAATCAAGAAAGGATACTGGATTTTGTCAAATTAATTTTCTACAAAAATTGAGATGATCATGTGTTTTCTTTACTTCAATTTGTTAAAGTTGTTTATTACCTTGATTGATTTTCTTATGTTGAATCACTCTTGCATACAGGAATAAATCCCACTTGATCATGATGTATAATTATTTTGATATGCAATTGGATTCTATTTGTATGTATTTTGTTGAGACTTTTTTCATCTATATTCATTAAAGAGATTGGTCTGTAATTTTTCTTATAGTGTCTTTACCTGGTCTTGGTATTAGGGTGATGTTGGCTTCATAAAATTTGTTGAGTAATTTTCACTCTTCTTCAATTTTTTGAAGAGTTTAAACAGGATTGGTATTGATCCTTCTTTAAATTCTTGATAGAATTCACCTATGAAGCCATCTGGTCCTAGACTTCTTTGATGGGAGATTTTTGATGAAAGATCCAATCTTTTGAAATGTGATTGGTTTGTTAAGTTCTTGTATTTCTTGTATGTGCATTTCTAGGAATTTGTCCATTTCATCTAGATTGTCTAGTTTGTTGCATACAGTTTCTCATAATATCCTCTTATGATCCTTTTTATTTCTGTGGGGTCAGTCATAACTTCACCATTTCATTGGTGATTTTATTTCTTTGCATCTTCTCTCTCTCTCTTTTATTGATCTTCTCAAAGAACCAGCTTTTTGTTTTGTTGATTTTTTCTACCATTTTTTTCTCAATTTTCGTTTACTTCTGCTCTAATCTTTATTATTTCTTTCCTTCTGCTTCCTTTGAGAATGGTTTGCTCTTCTTTTTCTAGTGAGATCTTTCTTGTTCAGTGAGATCTTTGATTTTAGCTCTTCTTTCATAATATAGATGTTTAGGGCTATAAATTTCCCTCTCAAGACTGTTTTCACCATAAGTTTTAATAAGCTGTGTTCTCATTTTCATTCATCTCAATATATTTATTGATTTCACTTGCAAATTCTTCTTTGACCCACTGATTATTTAGGAGTGTGTTGTTTAGCCTCCATACATTTGCAAATTTACCTCAATCCTGTAAATTGGTGATATACCATTTCCCTCCATTATGATCTGAGAAGGTGTTTTGTATAATTTTAATCTTTTTATATTTATTCTGAGCTGCATTGTGACCAAACATGTGGTCTATCCTGGAGAAAGGTCCACAAGCACTTGAGAATAATGTATAACCCACTGAGTTTGGGTGCAATGTTCTATATATGTCTCTTAGGTCTAGCTCATTTATCATATTTTTCAAGTTTTTATTTCCTTGTTGATCTGTCTAGTTGTTTTGTTTAATGATGTGAGTGGTGTGTTGAAAGCTCCAACTATTATTGTAGAGATGTCTATTTCTCCCTTCAGTTTTGCCAGAGTTTGCTTCATGTATTTTGGGGTATGCTGGTTAGGTGCTTATAAATGAATGATTATTATTTCTTCCTAATGGATTTTCCCTTTTATTAATATACAATGGCCTTCTGTATCTCATAACTTTTTTGCATTTAAAGTCTGTTTTGTCTGATATTAGTGCAGCTGCTCCTATTCATTTTGGTTACAATTTGTGTGAGGTATAATTTTCTAACCTTACACTTTCAGCTGGTTTGTATCACTGGGTTTAAGATGAGTATTTTGTAAGAAGCATATGGATGGCTCATTTTTTAATCCACTTTGTCAGCCTGTATCTTTTGATTGAGGAGTTTAATCCATTTACATTCAATGATATAATTGTAAGTGCATTATTTACTTCCATCATTTTATTCTTTGGTTTTCATATGTCATATTTGTTTTTGTTTGTGTTTTTACTCATTTGGTTAGCCTTTCTGCTATTCTTTCCTCTATACTCGCTTTCAAGCCTCTCTCTCCTGTTTTTTACTTTCAGGTTGTAAGGCTTCCTTTAATATTTCCTGCAATGGTGGACTTTTTTTTTACAAACTCTCTTGGTTTCTGTTTGTTTGTGAATGTTTTAAAGTCATATTTGATAGACTATTTTGCTGGATAAAGAATTCTTGGCTGGATATTCTTCTCTTTAAGTATCTTAATTGTATCATATCACTGTCTTCTTGCCATCATGATTCTGATGAGAAATCCACACGAAGTCTTACTGGGCATCCCTTTTATGTGATGGTTCGCTTTTCCTTGCTGCTTTCAGAATTCTCTCTTCATCCTTGATGTTTGACATTCTTCATAGTATATGTCCCGGCATATGTTTATTAACATTTTTTCTGATTGGGATACACTGCACTTCTTGTTCATGTAATTTCATTTGTTTCATAAGAGTGGGAAATTTTCAGCTATTATTCCCTCAAATACTCTTTCTGCCCATTTTCCCTGATCTTATATTCTGGAACTCCCATGATGCATAGGTTGTTGTGCTTTGTGTTATCACTCAACTCCCTGTACACCTGCTCTACTTTTTCCATTATTTTCTCTGTGTTGTTTACTCTCTTCAATTTAAGTTGTTCTGTCTTCTGAATCACTTATACTTTCTTCTGTCATTTCAAGTCCCCTGTTCTATGCCTATAATGTGTTTTTGATCTCACCTATTGTGTCTTTCATTCCCATGAGCTTTGTCACTTATTTATTCAGGTTTTCAAATTATTATTTGTGCTTGTTCAGTGTCTTCTTGATGTTCATTTTACCTCTTTAGCCATATTGCATTTCAACTCATTAATTTGATTTTGGAAATTTCTGTGCATCTCATTTGATTAGTTGTCTCAAAACCTGCATCTCTTCTGTGGCTTTGCATATTCCATTCTTGGGCCATTTCTTCCATTTTCTTAGTATGTCTTATAATTTCTTACTGATGTCTAAGCTTCTGATTAGTGTGGTGAGTGTACTCAGAAGTTCAATTTCTCTCTTATTTATACAGTTTTAGTGACAGGAGACTTTGTGTTACTGCTATTCTTTAATTCTTTGTTCAACCTATTCTAGGCCTTTAGGATGTCTTGGTTAGTTGCTCAAATCTGGGCCCTAGACCCAATAATTGATTATTGACCCACTTCCCAAGGTCTTGAGGAGGGGTCTGTAAAGGTTAGCAAAAGCCTCTCTTACTTATTTACATTTCATTTCCTCATGTGCACTTCTTTGTACTACCAGGAAACGATGTTCTTTGGCAGTCCTCTCAGATCAATACCTGGTCAGAGTGTCTTTCCTGCAACATGAACCAGATCAATGTGGCAGAGGTTCTTACCTGGAGGTTAAGAGCTTCATAATTCAAGCTTTCTCAGAGGCAGTTCTCCAACCTTTGCTGGCAGCCCCCTCTCTTTTCTTGGGTAGGAAGTAATTCCACTCCCTTCTGCATCCTCAACATCTAGTCCTGGTCAGTAAAGAGAGAGATTGGGAAGGTTGTATTTCTTTAGTCCTTTGCTGGTTACCAAGACAAACAATCATGTGGCCCCACCTGGCCTGGAAAGGCTCATGGGACACCACAAACCAATTTCGTGGTCAGCTGAGTCAGCCTTAGGCTGTATCTCTCACTCTCCCCTTTCCTGGGGAAGTGGATCCCAGAGGCCCCCTTTGTCTGTAGCTGCCAGGCCCAAGTTCTGAGAATTCAAACGTGTCTATTGTGTGGGGGAGAATGATGGCATTTGCAGCTGCAGCTTTTAACTCACAGTTTTGCCATCATGATTCTTTTCCTTTGTCCTTTCCTCTGGCCAGTGTCCAGACTTCCTCTGTTGTTCTAAACCCTAGAAGATTTTTTTTTTCAGGCTGTTTCTGTCAGCAATTTAGCTATTTTTCTGGGAGAAAAGAAAGTCCTGTATCTTTCTAATTTACCATCTTCCTGGAAGTCTCTGTTTGGAAAATTATGGCCATTTTATAAGATGTGAAATGATACTACATTGTAGTTTTGATCTGGATTTCCCTAGTAGCTAGTGATATTGAACATTTTTTCATATGCTTTTTGGCCATTTGTATTTCCTATTTGAGAAATGTCTATACAAGTCTTTAACCCATTTATTAATTAGGTTGCTTGTATTTTCAACTTTGAGCTGTATGAACTTTTTAAATAACATGGATATCAAACCCTTATAAGATATGTGATTTCCAAATACATTCTGCCATTGAGTAGGCTGCCTTTTTACTTTCATAACAGTTTTTTGAAGAAAAATAGTTTACTTTGAGGAGGTCACATTTAAC
>JAQZBX010103741.1:0-11025 GCA_029593785.1 Cabassous unicinctus | reverse complement strand
AAATAATCAACTAAAAATTTATCAAAAAGTCTGTGCTAGAACCATCTTCTTCATCATCTTCTTCATCTTCCTCATCTTAATCTTCCTCCTCTTCCTTCTTTTTCTTGTTTTTTTCAGCCTTGACAACTCCCTTTTTTGCCACATCAGGCTTTCCTTTAGACCAATATGCAGCAATATCCTTTCTGTATTTCTCCTTCAGCTTAGCAGCCTTCTGTTCATAAGGCTCCTTCTCATCTGCAGCGGTGTGATTCCACATCTCTCCCAGCTTCTTTGCAACATTGCCAGTGGAGAGGCCAGGAAGCTCACCTTTGATTTTTGGGCAAAAGAGTCCTAAGGAGGTTCCTTGGGTGCATTGAGATTCCTGGACTTCTTTTTTGTTTCCCCTTTAGGAAGGATATAGGTTTGCATTTCTTTTTCATAATGGGCCTTGTCTGCCTTGGCCGTGTTTTCAAATTATCCTTTCTCCTTAGCAGATATGTTCTTCCACCTCTCTGAGCACTTCTTCGAAAACTCTGAAAAGTTGACTGAAGCATCTAGTTACTTCTTTTTGTGCTCCCCCTGGCAATGCATATGATAATATTTTGCCTCTTGGCTTCTTAGGATCTCCTTTACCCATGTCTAGTTATTTTTCATCTGGAAGGCACAGAGTCACCCAGTACCTGCCTGATTCTCATTTCACCGGCGCTGTCTCTATGGAGCTCAATGTACAACGATGGCTGTGTACATTAATCTTATATGTGTCAACTTGTACTTTCCTATTAAGTCTTTTTTTTTTCACAAATTAATTGGAATGTTGTAGAAAATCATACCATCTGTGGATTATGAGAGTTTTGTTTCTTTCTTTCTTCCAAAATTTACGCCACTTATTTCTTTTCTTTATCTTACTGCTCTGCCTACTGCTGCCTGTAAATGTTGAATGCAAGTGGTGATAGCAGGCATTCTTGATTTAGTATTGAAATTTTTTTCTGGCTGGTTATTTTATTTTATTTAACTTTATTTCTAAAGAAGTTTTAGATTACAGAAAAGTTACATAGAAAATATAGGGGATTCCCATATACCCCAACCTCTCCCCCTCCCACATTTTCCCCTATTAATAACATCTTACATTATTGTGTTAACATTTGTTACAATTGATGAACACATATTGAAGCAATGCTACAAACCATGGTCTATAGTTTACATTATGGTTTACACTTTGCATTGTACAATTTTATAGGTTTTGACAAAATGTATAATGGCCTGTATCCATCATTGCAATATCATGCAGAACAATTCCAATGTCCCAAAAACGTCCCATATTCCACCTTAAAAGAAATGAATGGACGATATTAGTAATACTATGATAAAAATGTTCTTTCATGAATTATAACAAATGTACCACACTAATGAAAGGTGTTAATAATAGGGTGGTATATGGGAAAAAATAATACACCCTAATGTAAACTATGGACTATAGTTAATAGTATAATTATAATATTCTTTCATCAGTTGTAACAAAGGCACCAAACAAATGCAAAGTATTAATAATGGGGGATATATCGGAACTCTCTATTTTCTGAATGATTTTTCTGTAAACTCACCACTTCTCTAATAGGAATATTACTTAAAAAAGAAATGCTTCTAATATTTTATCATTAAGTATGAAGCCTGTGTAGACTTTTGCTCAATATGATTGATATATGGAATCGAAGATGACCCTTTCTTATCCTAGTTTGCTAAGATTATTGTTTTTTTTAGATCTCAAATGTGTCTTTTATTTTATCAAATGCTTTTTTTGCCTCTATGGAAATGATCTAATGCTTTTCCTTCTTTAGTTTATGAATATGGTGAATTCCACGAATAGATTTTCTAATGTTAACCATTTTCTCATTCCTTGATTTATTGCAACTTGGCCATGACATATTAGATATTTCATTTATTTTATACATTACCAGATTTTACTTACTAATATTTTAATTAGATTTTTATAATCTACGATCTTCTGAGAGATTGGCTCATAATGTCATTTACTTAGGAAGATCATGCCTGGTTTTGATGTCAAATTTATATTAGCCCTATTAAATATAGTAGGGTGCATTCCATATAATTCTATTCTCTGGGAATGGAAGAGTTTGATATAAGATCAGGTTTTTCTTAACCCTTGATTTTTAGCAGAACTTACCACAAAACTATATAACACTTAGGTTTTAAGGTATCGATTTTTTTTAACAAAAATTTCTCTTCAGATTTTCTGATTCTTCTTTGATTCACTTTGGTAAATCTGTTTTTTTTTCTGTTCAAGTTTTCAAATTTATTGGCATTAAAATATTAATGATAGTCTCTTATTTTCTTCTAATCTCTGCTTTTCTCTACTTACATGCTCTTTTGAATTCTTAGGTTATTTGTGTTTTGTCTTTTTTCTTTTAATCATTCTTGCCAGATTTATTTTATTAGCTTTTTCTCTGAACCAGCTTTTAACTTTGTTGATTAAATTTTTTTATTATATTAATTTCTACCCTTATACTCTTAAATTAATATTTTACCTTGTTCTCATTTCTTTTTGGTACTTATTATTTAGATTCTAAGCATGCTAATTTTCTTTCATTTTTCTAAGAGAAGCCTTTAAAGATGTAAATTTCCTTCTGAGTACCACTTTAGCTACATTTCATAAATTCATAATGTAGAATTTTAATAATTATTCCATTTTAAGTTTTTTCCCAACATAAATGATTATTTCTTCTTTGACTCATGAATTATTTGAAAGTGTGTTTTATTTTATTTTAAAATACTTGGATTTTTTGGCTCTTTGAAAGTTATTTTTTGTTACTGAGTTTGATTTTCACTGCATTTTGTCTAGGGAATATTTTCTCTTTGCTAAAAATTCTCTGAATTACCTTGACTCCTCAGGCAAGTGCGAAATTTGCTTTGTAGCCCATCATCTGGCTACTTTTCAAATGTCCCACATGCACTTGAAAAGAAAGCTTATTCTCTAATCATTGGTTGCAGGGCTTTACATATGTCTGCTGAGCACAGCTTATTTATCATGCTGTTTAAATCTTGCCTTTTCTTGCCAATTATTTAGCTTATTTGATATAGAAATAATTAACATAGATAAATTAAAACCATAAATTGTGATTGAAAGTTCATCAGTTATTTTTTTGTTATATTGGAAACTGTTAATATATGTGTGTGTGTGTGTGTATACATATATAATGTAATGGTATTAGGTGCATATAAGTTTACAATTTCTGTATATTCCTATTGAATTATTCCTTTCATCTGTTATTCAATGTTTCATATAGCTATATCAGTTTTCCTTTAGCTAGTATGTTCCTGATATAATTTTCCCTTCTTTCACTTTTATCCTTTATGTGTCCCTGTGCTTATGTCTCTTACAACAGCTTATAGCGTGATTTATTTCTTTAACCAAACTCTGAAAAACTCTGCCTTTTAACTGATCAGTTTAGTCCAATTACAATTCATGTGATCGCTGAAAAAATTGGACTTACATTTGTGACTATATTTGTTAAACTTAATCTAATTTTTTTAAACTTTGTTTTTTCCATTCCAGAATTCTGTTGGGTTGATTGAGATATATTTAAGATTTTTAAGGCTTCCTGCTCAAACTTAACACAGATACCTAACAAAGTTTTAAGTTATCAATGTGTCTACCCAACTCCTGGATAACACAAAGGGAATAGAACTGTTCAATGCTAATCACTCCCCTCTAAATTACATGTTTCAATAGTACTTGTAGTTCAAGATCATCCAAATTTTCATTAACATTAATAATTATTGCAGTTGCATACATCAGGGTCTAAGCAGGAAAGAAAAACATATAATTTAAGGAAGTATAAGAAAGGCTCTCTTTTTAAAATATGAAAGAAATTTGGAGTAAAATCACAACAGATATTTCAGTAACACATGGTTGATAACTCTAGGGCTCCTTTACCATCTCTATGCTTGAAGCAGAGAAGGGCTGGGGCAGTTATCAAAATCCATAGAGAGAGCTTGAGGTAGTAGGCCACCTGTCCAATGCTGAGACATTCAATGAAGGTACCACAGTCAGCCTGTAGGGTCCCCTAAGTTAGGGAGTCACGGGAATCACGGGAATAAATACCCTGACTTCACTATCCTTCTAGCCTGTGCATCTAAGTGTCTTAACCCAACCAGAAGCTAGAGGATAAGGATGCCTTATAAAGGAGTCCATATGAGTCAACCTCCCCATTCCACACCTCTTTTTTCTCTCCCCCCTTCATTTCTTACACTCTTACATCTTACTCCTTTCTTATGGGTCCAAGTTCTTTATACATGATGCTCATTCTTTACTAGTTCTTTTGATGATAACTTCATTGAAAAATATCTTTGTGTTTCACACTTTCATGGTGCTTGTAGCAATAGGTGTACCCTTTCATTGCTGTGTTGTATTACATTTCAGGAATGTACAATAATTTACTTATCTGTTCCTGTGGTGATGGAATTTTATTTTATTTTTTTCATATTTTGGTGATTATAAATAATCCCACTATGAATATTCAGTACCTGTCTGTTTTGGTTTCTTAAACTGCTTAAAACAACTACCATGAAATAAGTTGGACTGAACAATGAGAATTTATTACCTTATGGTTTTGAGGCTAAAAGAAAATCCAAATTGAGGTGTCATCAAGGTTATGCTTTCTCCCCAAAGTCTGGCATTCTTGGTTGGCTGCTGGTGGTCCTTGGCCTTTCTGTCATATGGCAAGGCACATAGTGAGTCTTCTGATCTCTCCCTTCCCTTCCTTGATTTCACCTTCTTGCTTTCGTGACTTTCTCCATTTTTGTCTGAATTTCACTCACTTATAAAGGACTCCAATAACGGGATTAAGACCAGTCCTGATTGAGATGTGTTATGCCTTAACTGAAGAGGCCTCATCAAAAGATTCTACTTACAATGGATTCACACCCAGAGGAAGTGATTAAATTTAAGACATGTTTTCTGGGGTACTTACAGCTTCAGACCACCACCCTCCACCCTCTGGATGCTAAAAAGACATGTTCTTTCAATATACAAAATGCATTCATCTCATCACAATGTCTCAATAGCCTTAAGTCATTTCAGAAACATTGCTTAGTACAAAGTCTCATAGTCGGTTATGGGTGTGGGCATAATTCTCCTCCATCTATGGACTTGTGAAACCTAGAGAACAAGTTATCTACTTCCAATGTACAAAGGAGGGATAGGCATAGGATGAACATTCCCAATCCCATGGGAATAAATTGTATGGAAAATAGGGATCAAAGTCCCAAACAATTCTGAAACCCTGCAGCACATACTACAAATGAGAGTCGTCTATGGAAAGATATTTTGTCCTCCAGGTCTGATGAAACAGCATCCGTACCTCTTCCAAGGGCTTGCCCACCAGCCATGCTCTCCCAGAACACTAGGGTGAAGGCTCCACCCTCTCCAGGCATTGGGATGGTGGCCATGGTCTCTGAAAACAGGGAATAGTTTCCACCTTCTCAGAGCATTGGGGTGGCAGCCATACTCTCCACAATCCCAGGGGCACAGCCTCCCCCTTTTCTGAGCATTGGAGTGACAGCACTCTTCCTGAACAATGGGGTTGAAGGCCTGCCCTGTCCAAGCACAAGGGCAGACTCATCCTTTCCACACACATGGGTGGGCCCACTCTCTTGACCCAAGAAGATGTCTTTGGTCCAGGCCTCAGCTTCCAGGGTTCAGCCCTTGAAGTGGCTTTTCCTTCAATCTGTCTCTTCTTTATCCCTTTTAGTCCAGGCTGGCATGGGTTACATTCAGAGAGATCTCAAAATAAACTTGTCAGTTTTGCACATTGTACACAGGGATCCAAACCTTCAGACAAAAGAACTTCCCATAGTTCCTTCCTACATAACTGCATCTCTAATCCTGAGTTGCATGGAAATTGCCTACTAGTTCCAAGTTCTGCAGAAATTTCCAGAAACTCAGAATTTTCAAAACCATTGATTTCTGGTTTCTTTTTGGCAAGGAGTTCAGTTCTCCACTTATCTGTTTCTTCTCTCATTTCACTATGAGCTGCAAGGAGAAACCAGGCTAAACTTCCCACATTTAGCTTGGAAATCTCCTCAGTTAAATATCCAAGTTCATCACTTTCAAGTTTTGCCTTCCACACAACATCAGAACTCAATTTTGCCAAATTCACTGCCATTTTAAAATGAGGATCACCTTTCCTCCAGTTTCCAATAACACATTCAGCATTTTATTCTAAGGACTTTTCAGAAGTACCTTTAGCATCCATATTTCTACCAACAGTTTCTTCAAAGCACTCTAGGCATTTTTTAAATTAAGTAGCACACAATTCTTCCAGCCTACACCCATTACATAAATCCAAAGCCATCTCCACATTTTTGGTATTTGCAGTAGCAGCACCCCATTCTCCTGGTACCAAAATCTGTTTGTTTCCTAGTCTGCTTAAAGCAAATACCATGAAAAGGATTGGGTGAAACAATGTTAAATTATTAGCTTACAAAGTTTTTTTTTTTATTAGAGAAGTTGTGAGTGTACAAAACAATTATTCATAATATACAGAATCACCCTCTATTTTTCACTTTTTTCCCTCATTCTTTACTTTTTTAAAGTTTCTATTGCTTTGTTTTCAAGTTCACAATTTTTTTTTATTATTCTGCACTCTCTGGTTTGTTGTTAATCTTACCCAACATTTTTTTTTCATTCCAGACATTGCAGATATTGTGTTTTTTAAGTCTAGAATTTCTGTTTATTTCTTTTTTATATCTTCCATTTCTCTCCTTTCTATGAGTATGCTTTTCTTTAAATGCTCGAACATAATTATAATAGCTCATATAACACCCGTCTGCTAAATCCATTGTCTGTTTCTATTGACTTATTTTTCTCCTGATTATTAATCAGTATGAATCCCTCTTCTTCACATGTCTAATTTTTTTTTTATTGAATGGTGAACATTGTGAATTTTATGTCGTTGAGTTTCTGGATTTTGCCATCTTCCTTTAAGGAACGTTGGGTTTGCTCTGATTTGCAATTAAGTTATTTGTGATTCATTCTGATCCTTTTGAGGTTTCTTTTAAAACTTTGCTTGGGAGATTCTAGAGTAACCATTGCATGAGAGAACATTAAGCTTTACTACTATGTTGCAACATCTCTGGGGTCTCTACTGAAAGGCCTGAGTGATCAATAAGGTTTCTCTGTTCTGTCTGATAGAAATAGAAACGATTCTAAACCTCTGTGAGACATTGTAGACATTTGGCTCACAGCTCCCATTTCTTTTTTCCCAATCTCATGGAATTTTAAACTTTGAATATATATTTTATTATTAAACAAAGACTCAGAGAACTCTTATACAACTTTCTATTGCTCTTTTTCTGCATTGCTTTCTCCTCCTCAGAACTCTGCCCTGCAACTTCCAGGCAGTTCACATTTCTTTAGCTCCACTCTCTGCCTCAACACAGTGAAACTGCCATGTTCTTTTTGGGATAATTTTCCCAGCTCCTTGGTCTGGAATGTGCCTCCAGGCCAAAAGATGGGGTGACTGTTGAGTTATCTCATTAGTTTCCCTTTTTAAATGCATTACAGTTCTATACTACCTCTTTTCAATTGTCTGAAAATGGTGGCTTCATATATTTAAAACAGTTTTTAATTGTTAAAGTTGGCAAGGTAAATCAGTTCCTGTTATCCCACCAAGACCAGAAACAAACTGAACTTCCCATCCTCCAGCTTAATTTTGAACCCTGAAGATTGTCCTGTTGTTCTTTTAATCTCTGGCATCCATTTGAATGTGTTTGCTTAACTTTATCCATTGGGTCTTATTGTCTAGTGGAAACTGGATAGCTATTCTGTAATATTGCCTAAAACAACAATTTCTTTCCTGTTTTAAAAGGTACATAGCCTTCATTTCAGACTTTGTAAATCTGTCAATAGGAAGATTACAACAAAATATCTGAGATAGAGTACAAAACATATGCATACACAAAAAAGTAATTTAAAAATATATTTTCTAAGTATTTGAGTTACAATAAAAAATTAATGATAGCTTAGAAAACATGAGGTGTTTCTCCCAGCTTATTTTTTTTAGAATAACAAAAAATATTTTACTAAAACATAAGATTTACAGAAATTTCCAGACAAACCATACAAAATCGTCACAAGCTTTTTTTAGAAGGAATGATCCTACACTTGACAGCAGAGTCACAATGTTACAAGTGATAGCTGTGATGTTTGTTTAATACTCCCATTTTGGTTCAAACAATCAAGCTTGCCCATCTACAGCGTATATTCTAAAGAACAACTGGTTGGCTGCTTTTAACCAATGCATCTAATTAAATTTCCATAAAAGGGGCGTGAGCTCATAAAATTAAAATAAAACTACCTCCCTCCTCAAAAATAAAAATAAAATAAAAGCACCCACACCCCTGCAATTAACCCTGACAACTACCTTCATTCACAGTGCTTTATACTTAAACCATGGTGAGGGAAATGAGTAAAAGCAGGAGAGGGGCCCCTGCTTTTAAACATTTCGCCGCAATCCAGATACTTCTAGCCTCTGCTCATGCTTTACAACAGTGAATCAGAACAAAACATAGATTTGCTAATGTGTGTTTAATCACCAAAGGACTGAAGATGTCTGGGCTTTTAGTCTTTAATGTTTCTAAGACTGTGACCATTAAATGCAAACCAAAAAGGAAGAAGTCTTGGCAGAACAGGAGATGCACACTTGATGATCAGATCGATTTAAATATTATTCGTGGCATAGAGCCTAGTCCATGCTCTAGCTGTTTCTATGGCTTAGGCTTCGTTGGGCTTCCACTGCTCTGCTACATCATTGCTAATGGATCATCTGGACTGGGAGCACTTAACAAAACTTGGATGGATAGGAGAACTGTGCAGATCTGCAGTGCTGGGGACCACTTTCAAAATATCTAAACATATTCTTCCCAACTTGTCTACATTAGGTTGATAAATTTTGATCATGAAACGTGCTTTAGGGGCTGCAATTGGGTATTCTTCTGGAAGGAATAATTCAAGTTTAAAAGTCCCTCCTTCAAAGGGGAATCTTGGGGGCCAGCAATGACAGCATGAAAATAATGGGCATTGCTTTCATCTGGTTCTGCTTTAATACCAGGAACTGGTTCTGCCAGCAAACGCTGGATTTCCTTGATAATCCTGTGGGGCAACATGGCCATCTTGTCAGATCCTGAGTTCTGCCTCTACCAGCTTACTTTTGACCCTTTGCTTTATCAGGGTGTCTCAGTTCATCCATTTCTAATATACAATTAATATATTCAGCTCACAGAAAGTTCCTGTTTAAGTAAGTAAATAGTACTACATTTGTGAAATCTCTAGGAGACATTCATAAAAATATTAATTTAAAAAAGAATCATTTTTAATTTTTCAAATCCTGTTTACTTTGATGAACACCTGATTATAGTTCATTTGCCAAGTCTAAACTTGTGCCTCACTTTTTGCTACTTTTTACCTCATTTATAAGAAACAACTTCCACAAACCTTCTTGAAATTATAGCATCCATAAACATGAAAAACCTAATTAAAATGCAATAGTAACATTTACCAGACTGCATTTTTCTTATCTTTTATGGAATTCTAAACATACTGTGCACACACACGTCAAAAAAATCCATATTATACTGTGCACACATACCACATACATTTGCTGTGGTGATTACTTTTTCAAAAGACAGTTTCTGGAAGCTGCAGACACTCACACTTTTTACAACATCTTCACAGCAATTTTGTTCTCATAAGAAATACAAAACTTGCCTAGAAATAAATGACACTGGTTATTTAATAAGCCTTCCAGGAACTATACATGTAAAAGAATGTTTCTCCTCAATGCAGGTGGAAATTGTAAGTCAGGGTTTTTTACATTTTTTTCTTAAACTTTTATTTTAAAATAATTTTAAACTTATAGGACAGTTACAAAAATAATAATAATTAAAAAAATCCATACAGAGAACTCCAACATACCTTCCAGATATCCAGTGTGATGGTAAGGCCAGTGTGTCAACTCAGCCAGGTAATGATGCCTAGTTGTTTGTTCAAGGGAGCACTGGGCTAATTGTAATCCAAGGGAATTTCATGGATGTTAATCATCAGTGAGTTGATTGCATAGATGGCTGATTACATCTACAATCAACTGAGGAGATTGCCTTCAGCAATGAGTGACATCTCATCCAATCAGTTGAAGGTCTTAAAAGAAGTGATTTCAGTATTCAGAGAGTGAATTCCCATCTTTACTTCAGACAGACAGCATCTCCTGGGGAACTCATGGAGGACTTTCATCAGAGTCCCTGGCTTGCAGCCTGTCCTACAGAATTTGGACTTGTGCATCCCCACAGTCACATGAGGCAATTTTATAACATCTCATACTATTTACAAATATTTCTTATCGGTTCTGTTACCCTAGAGAACCTTGACTAATACACACAGATCGACCAATTTTAACATTTTGTCACATTTGCTATATCATTTCATCTATCAATGCAGCTATCTATATGTCTGTATGTCTGTATGTCTATCTGCCTGTCTATCTATCTATCTATCTATCTATCTATCTATCTATCTATCTATCTATCTATCATCTCCTAAACATTTGAGAGTAGATTGCATATGTCATGCTCCTTAAACACATAACACTTCCGTAGAAATTTCTTAAGTACAAAGATATTCACTTATGTACCACATTAAGTACAATTATCAAGTTCAAGAAGTTTAAAATTTGATACAGATTACAGTCTATATTCCACTATTTTCATATGTCCCAATAATGTCCTCTTGAGCTTTTTCTCCTCCATTATTAGATCCAGTCCAGGATCATGTATTGAATTTAATTGTCATTGTTTCTTAAGTTGTTCTTTTTTTAAAATTGTGGAAGCAAATATATAACATAAAATTTCCCATCTCAACCAGTCCCAAGAATATTATGTAGTGTGCTTAATCACATTCAAAATGTTGTATTACCCCCACTACCATCCATTACCAGGACTTTCCCATCACCCCAAACAGAAACCCTACACCTGTTT
>JAQZBX010103740.1:0-11025 GCA_029593785.1 Cabassous unicinctus | reverse complement strand
CTTGCTAGAAAGACAGGAAAAGCATCCAAGCCCAAGAGGGCTATAGCTGTGCAAACTCTCAGTTGTCTCAAATGTTCTCATTTGAGTGAAATTGTGATGGCATGTTGTCTCTTTGCAATCTGATTTTCTACAATCACTTATCTGAATGATTTGGATCTCTCAATTGGGTAAATCAGTATTAACAATTGAAGAACTGTCTTCAGTTGTAAAATAAAATGTTATATTTTGTTTTCCTGCATTAGAATTTGTTATTAATATAGCTTATTTATTAAAAAAAAAAAGTGTCAGCATATGATTGCTAACTGCCCTAGTTTGGAAGGACTTTCTTTCATTCCTCATTTTTATCTTTTTGAATATTTGATGTTAAATTGTCCATTCCATGCAAAATTATCACAACAAAACATGCAGGATGTATTAATGGCCTCACTTATTAATAGCTTTATACAAGTCCCTAACTGGTTGTGGAATTTGACTAGTCTCTGGCTGCCCTAAGTCTGGACTCACTGTTTTGCAGTGTAACTGATTCCTTCTTGTCACTAGGATATTATAGGAATGAGGACATGGCCCACCAATGAGTGTGTCCCAACAGCCTGAAAGAGCTCAGTAGCCCGGCTCTGCCCTGGCAAAGTTTCAATTACCAAAATAGTCTGCTTCACTTATGTTGGTGGCCTCTGGCCCCTGAGAACCTGCAGGGTTCAGAAGAGAGAATCTGTGGTTTATATATCTCAGCTTCAGTTTATATCTCAGTCTGCAGACTGTCCTCCATTTAGAATTAAATTAACTTAAAAAGAGAGTGCAAGTACGTTATTTGAAAATCTGTTCAATTTGCCCGGCAATTTAATTTTCAGCACAGATATGATTTGGTCTCCCTGTTGGATGGTGTCTGTTTTTCATTTGCGGGGTGTTGTTTGCAAGGTCCCAGGACTTCACAGGAGGCTGCCAGTGGAACAACAGCAGACCCTGCGAGGCCAAGCCCCATGCACATTTTTTAACTCCAGAGCCACAGGATTGGCCTCAGTCTGCTGCAATTGCTCCAGCTTAAAGAAGGAAGGCGTGCTTTATGTTCTGCAAAGTGTCTTACACTATTTTTTAAACATTTTGCCTTTGATACAGACCCAAGCACCACACAATTTTCCCCCTTAATTTTTAAACCCACATACACTTCAAGGGAAATTGGATCCATATGTTTCTGATTCATTTACACACAACTCATCAAAATGTTGTTTTAAAAGAGCTAAACTGAAATCCCGCAGGGGCTGAGTGGGTTGCAGGCTTGGCTGAACGCTCTCCCTTCTCTGATCATGACTTGATGTGGGCAAACCAGCCTGAGTGAAATAGAAACCCTCACAACTCCCAGAATTTGAAATGAATATGAACAGCACCTTTCTTTGAGGTTCAGATAGAATGTAGTGACTTCTTACCCTGCAGTCAGCTTTCATTTGCACAGCTGCCACAGCCTGTGCTTGTTTTCGCCAAGACGGTGTGCAGAAAAGCAACAGGAAAAGGAGATTTTTACATTGTTCTGGCCAAATTGGAATGATCGGAAAACTTCTAGGGAGGCTATTTATGCATGTCTTTCTGCCTGATTGTGGACTCATAAAATCATGGAGTTGGCAAGGACCCTGCAAAATCGTTCTCCTACTTTCAAACAGCCCTCAAAAACTCCTAGACAAACAGTGAAGCTAACCTAGTTACTATCACAAGTAAGGTTTCATAGCAAAGGCCAGTTCTTATTTCCTTTCAGGCAATTCTGACCAAAGTTCAACAACTCTTAATGTCAGTAACTTTGTAAAATTTATACACATATACAAGGTTTGTATTCTTTCCCACAACTAAATTCTTGAGGTTCCACTAGTTCTTAGATAACTAACTGTGAAATGAGTCCATTGTGCTCTTTGGTTCCCAAAAACCACTGACGGTAGTGCTGAGACGGTTAGGGCAGCTGGCAATGGGAAACTCTGAGGTTCAGAATGGTTCCCTTTTGCCTGAGATTATAGGTAGTTCAATGGGAATGGTTGGGATGAATATCAGCATGTAGACTTCTCTGCAGTGAAAATTTCCAGGGCAATTGTGGCATGAAACAAAACAAAACAAAAAACAAAACAGCAACCTTGGTTCCATTCTTCTATTGCAAATACATAAAATACGAATACCAGATGTTTCACGGAACATTGAAAGGTAGGCTAGGCGGCTGAAATGCACAAAGGTGAGCAGCGATACCAAACTTCCAACAGAGCTGAACTTGCTAATTGGTAGAGGGGCCCCCAAACACAGCAGTATCTGACTGGCACCCCGAAAGAATGGGTGAACTTTCCAATAGACTTTTTGATTAATGTCAATTAATATAACTGCTCTGAAATGGTGGGGTCTCATTAGTATCAAGAAAGTTCTGTTAGTTGGCACTAAAATGGGATCAAGCATTTAGCTAAATTCCTACCTTCCCCAGGGGCAACCAGCCTAGCTGTTTGCCTGGGGGCTTTTGACTCTACAATTCATTCTAACACTAAACAAGTGAATCCTGGTGGGTTCACAAAACCTGACAGATGTTACTTTACAAAAACATGCCGGCCCAACAACATCCCTTGAAAACCTTAAACGTATGACGTTCTCTCTCTCTCTTCAATCTTTTTCCACATTGTTTATTTACTCATTTTACTGAGTACTATACAAAGTACTCTGATGAGCCTGGCCCTAAAATAATATTGTCTGGATATGTCTTTGTTTTTTAAACACATTTATTTATTATTGCTTTTTATTTTTCTTTCAGTGAACCAAGTGTTAGAGCTATTTGGTGGTCATGGAATATTTCTCTGGGTGATTCTTTTGTGGCATCATATGATTTAAATTTATTATGATGTGTTGGTGTAGCTAAAAGTCAAAGTACAGTGGGATGTGTCACAAGGGCATACTTTCTATGGTCTCAAGCAGGCAGCTTTTAAAATCAACTGAATCACAAAACAACTGAAGTAGACATGAATACTTATTCATTACTAAGTATCCAGGGCCTGGATAAGTAAATTATTTCTAAAAGATCCTACAGTGATCAGGATATAGCTAGGCATGGGATTTGTGTCTGATGGGTATGACTCATAAAAAATATCAGTACCCACAAGATACATTGTCAAGAAACATGTGTCTGGCTCTGTGCTTAGCACATTATGTGCATTATCTTATTCATTCCAGACAACCCATGAATTGGGTATTATCATATCTATTATGCAGTTGATGACCCTGAGTCTCAGAGGAGGTGGGTCATTTGTCCAAGACAACATGGCTAGTAAATGGAAGAAGATGAATTCAGATCCAAGCTTGACTGATTCCAAAACCTCCAGAAAAAAATAAAAATATAATAAAATAACCTCAGAAGTAGTAAGCAGTACCAGATGTCCTATTTACTATTTGAAAACATTACATAAGAAAAAAAGGACCTTTTCAAAGATTAGAGATTTGGCTTTTTAGGTGACTGCCACATGGTGAATAACCAGGATGCAGCTCAGAGACCGTCTCCTCTGCGTTGTCCTCCTGATCTCCAGGCAGCACACCCTCTCTCCTACTTCAGTGCCCTTCATGTGTTGTATCATATGTTCCTGGGTCTTTCTCCTCTACCTGACTACACCCTCCAGGGAAAAGACCATGTTCTAAGGCATTGCCAGTGTCTAGTGCGGTGCTTGGCATGGAATGGATGCCTCATCTGGTGTCTGGTCCCATCCCTAATTAAGCCAGTGTCGTGTTATCCCTGCAGAAGTCACCTTCACTGAAGGATTTAGAACCGCTTGCCTCTCTGCTTCCTTCAAAAAAGTAGGAGCCCTTAAATGATGAAAATGGCTAGCATTTATGATGTGCCTGGCACTTTTTTTGTGTTTCCTCATGTAATGTTCAAATCAACTCTGGCTTATTTAGGGATGGGACCAGGACATCAAGTGAGGCATAGAATTTGGGATTACTTGTAGCCACTGGCCTAAGGTGACCCCACACTTGGGGCACAGTTCCAAGACAGCTTCCAGAAGCAATGCTCTATGCGGAACTCTGGAAAGCTCAGTATGATAAAGTGGGTTGTTACCACAGAAGCCATCTACCTATGAGTACTGATGGGTTTGAGGCTAGAAACAGAGCTTAGGACCTGGCTGCACAGAGTAAACTGTTGAAATTCCTGCCACCCCAGAATATGCACTCAAATGTGGGACAGGAAGAGGTGCTGGGGCAACCAGGAGCCCTTGTCTTTCCCACTTGCATCAGCAAAGGGGCTGTGTTGCTAGGCAGGGCGTATATGCCTCTACCATATCAGCTACTTCTTCCCACTCCCCTAAGTACTATGAGGGCAAATTATAGACTTTTTTCTTTTTTCTTGCAGTAAAATGCACATAAAAAGTTACCATTTAGCCATTTTAGAGTGTACAATTTAGTGGCATTTAGTACATTCATGATGTTGTACAACCATCGCCACTATCTAGTACCAGAACTCTTTCATCACCCCAAATGGAAACCCCAAACCCATTAGGCATTCATTCCCCATTCTCCCCTCTCCTCTGCCCTTGGCAACCACAAATCTGCTTTCTGTCTCTATGGATTTCCCTAGTATGCATATGTCATATAAATGGAATCATAAAATATGAGGCTTTTTGTGCCTGTTTTTTCCATTTAGCATAACGTTACATTCCCACCAACAATGCATAAGGGTTCCAATTTCTTCATATCCTCACCAATACTTATTTTCCCTTTCTTTGATGATAGCCATCCTATTGGGCATAAAATGGCATCTCATTATGGATTTGATTTGTGTTTCCCTAATGACTAATAATGTTGAATATCTTTTCATATATTTGTTGGCCACGTGATTTACTTTTAAGCTGTTCTATAACATCTATCATCATGAGTATTTATTTTTTTCATTCATTTTTTTTTTTAATTTTTAAATAGGGAAATATGTTTTTCAGATACTTTAGTGGTAAGGAACATATATTGGTGGCCTACATATATATGAAGAACATGGGGCTGAAAGAATTGAGACAAGAGCATAAAAACCAGACTTTGGAAAGGAAATGCCTGGGCAGCTCTGGAGCTCTATGTAGTAGCAATTGATAGACAGTCCCTTTAAGGGGCTGCCCTAGGAGGATGGAATTCCAAGTACTTTCAGCCTGTGAGTCACATGTCCAAAAAACAAATTCTAGGGGAAAAATATTTGCAGTTCCAACAAGACTACATCTTGTGAGGGAAGCGGGTGTGGCTCAGTGGATAGAGCCCCCGTTTACCATATGGGAGGCCCGGGTTTGCGTCCCGAGGCCCCCTTGTGAGGGCACACCGGCCTGAGCAGTGCGGTGGGCTGATGCAGCAACCTCACGGCAGGAAGCGGGTGTGGCACAATGGATAGCGCACCCGTTTACCATATGAGAGGCCCCGGGTTCGCTTCCCGGCACCTCCTTGTGAGGGCAGGCAGGCTCGTGCGGCGCCGTGGGCTGATGCGGCAAGACCTCACAGTAAGGAGGAGATGAGCAGACACGGAGAAGACACGCAGCGAATGGACACAGCAGCACAAGCAGCAAGGGAGGGATAAATAAAATAAAATAAAAAAATAAATCTTTAAAAAAAAAAGAAGACTACATCTTGTGGAAAGGATTCCCCAAGCAAGATGAGGATACCCTTAATGGAAGAGAGGGAAACATATTTAGGGTAGAACAAAACAGTATACTCTACAAACAAACTGGCTTGCTTCCAAGTAAAGCCCAAGCACCAGTGTTCCCAAAAAATAATTTTTAAAATTTATTCTTCATTTATTCAATAAGCACACTGCCCTCAGGCAGCTTAGGTTGTTGTAAGGGAAGAGAGGAAAACAAGCAATGTCTCTGCAGAAGCATGCTATGTCCTAGGCAGGACAAAGGAGAGGCATCAAACCAGGAAAAGGGAGGGAATGGAGAAGGCCTTCTGGAGGAGCGGGTATTTGAGCAGAATTTCTATAGATAAGTAGAAGTTATTCATTGGGGGAAAGGGTCAGGAAGTGAGATATGAGGTGACTAGTAGCTGAGATAAGAAAAGAAAAGCAGGCAGGGATCAGGCCATAAAAGCTCTTGAATTTCATGTGTGTGGATTTTATCTTTAAGACAATGAGAAGTCACTGAGGAAATTTCAGTAAGGATGTGACATGATCAGATTAAAGTCTTAAAAACATTACCCGGGAAAATGGCCTGAAGAGGGTATGAGGTTTTAAGAGTGGAGATTGGAAGACAAGTTAGGAGTCTGTTGCAGTCACTTGGGTAATAAAACCCAAAGATCACTAAGTCAGTGTAGGTGGGACGTAGAGGAGGAAATAGGGTGTACTTCAGAAGAAGACTCAATATTGAGTGACAGAGTAAATGTGAGGGGTTGGAGGATCACAAATTCTTTGCTACTCCTATTTAGAGGGGGGATCTATTTCCTTTCCCTTTGGAACTGTGCTGGCCTCGTGCATTGCTTTGACCCTAGAATGTGTTAGAAGTGACCTTTGGAAAGGCAGCTGTCAGGTTAGGCCTGCCCTACTGACTGATGAGCAGCTGCGAGAAGAGAGGCCCTGAAGGAGGAGACGTCATCTTGGACATTCCAGCCTCAGCCCAGCTCCCAGTTGGCCGCAGCTGCATGACTTGACTTCAGCTCACACCAGGTGGTTCAGAGAAACCACCCAGCTGAGCGAGTCCACCCAGACAATTGTGAGAGAAAAATTGTTTTGTTTAAACCACTAAGTTTTGGGGTGGGTTATTGCACAGCAATACATAACCAAAACACTGGATATGGGAAAGAAGAAGGTGGGTGCAGTCAAGGCTGAATGCTCTTTAGCACTCTCTTTCAAGGACCTTGCTTTCTCTCCCTGCTCTGTCACTGATCCCATGCAAGTGACAGACTGGGAAAAGAATCAGATAGGGATTTTATAAGGTAAAATTCTAGGCTGGACTTTGCCGCTAACTAACTGCATAACTTTAGGCAAGTTACTTAATTCTTCACAATTGAATTTATTCTTTTCTAAAATAAAGGGGTTGAATTAGTAGATTCAGCAGTCTATGATCCAATGAATACCACTGGCCACTATTTTTAAGTCTGTTGTTCAGAGTCCTAAGGCATATCAGTTATTGGGGGCTGGGGGTCTGGAGAGAGGAGCAAGGGAGAAACAGAGCAGATAGAATTCTGCCCTTTCTTTGGATTCTATTGACGATTTCATTTCAAATGAGGGTTCCACTGTTTTAAAAAGGTGAGCCACTACCATATATTATGAATACTCGTCATTTTAAGCTGGGGACCATGAAGTTTTGTCCATAGAATTCTAATAGAGAATCATGCCTGTGACAAGCACAAGGACATCCAAGTGCATACAGTGGCCCAAAGTGAGGTGGCCAGATCCTTCTAGGAGTCCAAGTAACAGAGACAGTAGCAGGCAATGGAAAAGCAGGACAGCAAAAGGAGTGATGAGATCACATGCTTTCCTGTGACTTTCTCCTGCCTCAGTCATCCCTGGAAGCCCTTAAGGAGGTTTGTTCCTGTGCAAGATCCTTGGCCTAGGTCAGCTCTCACTGCAAATAGAATTACAAATAAAACAAGTAACAGAGTCACTTATTTTCCTTCTTCTTTCTACTCACTGTAACTGCATCTGCTGCCATGGCAGGAGTCTCAGAAAGATCAGGGCCTACTCAGACACAGGCATGATGCTGCCTGGCAATTGTCTGTGAGTCTACCTTGGTGCCACAAACTCAAATGATGGGAAAGTCAAGTTGGGCAATGGAAATGGTGAAGGAGACAAGGTATAAGAAGAAAATAAAAGAAAGAAATGGTGCCAATTTGTTCATGAATGGCAAATGGCATTAGGCCTCAGTGTCAGGGAGACCATAGGGACTGAGTAGGTCTGTGGGGAATTTGCCAACTTTTCCCTTCAGACCCAAGGGACCCATGGTTGCCAAGTGGCCTTGGTGTTGCCAGATCTTCCAATGTTTAAAAAGTCACCAGAAATCCATATTTTATAGGGGTATTTCATAATTTTAAAATGCTGCCCATGATTTAAAAATTTTAGTAGGCTATTTAAATTGAACCCAGGACCTCATACATGAGAAGAAGGCACTCAACCACTGATCTACATCCACTCTCCAGTGAGAAATGGTTTTTTTGTTTGTTTATGTCTTTCTTTTTAGGAGGTACCAGGGATGAAACCCGGGACCTTGCACATGGGAAGCAGACACTCAACCACTTGAGCTACATCTGTTCCCCTGATTTAAAATTTTTAGAAACATGATGTGGGGCATCTCTGTGTGCTAAAGAAAAAAAATGTCTCCAGACAAAATCTGGCTACAGGTAGCAGTTCTAGTCACCTTCTATATAAACAGACTCTTTTGGTGATATAGTCAGCACCATTTTTGTGTGTGTGAATTTTAGGATGAGGCAGAATTTTTTTTGGCATCCTTATATTTAGATGGCTCAATACAGCTCCCTGTAATTTAAAAGGGTGTGGCTCTTGCTGAGACAGTTCTGGCTAATTTTTGGGCTATGGGGACTATTAGGAAAATCATCAGTGTTTATTAAGAACTTATTTACTTAGACAAATGAGAGCAAAACCCTGCTATGCCATGCTTTGTTCCAAATGAATGCTGTTGACTGGTCCCAGCACAGTTTTTTGGTGCAATCCAGTTGCCACCCCTCTACTTTCAGAACACAGTACATGACACAGGCAGACAAGCAAACATAATTAAACACTGGCCCAGATAGGGTTCCCCTTAATTGGTTGTGAGTTTCTATAAAGAAAACACCCAGAGATTTCTCTGACTTCAAAGTCCCATTAAAGCTGTGCTGCTTTTGTTGCTTTGAAAATTTGGGAGTTTAGGACTCCTTGCCTCATGCTTCCTAATGATAAAGATTGTATGATATTCTTAAAAGTGCTTTTGATCTTGGGTCTCTCAAAGCACTCAAGTGAGGCCTCCATTCCCTCAGTCTCACTCTGAGGCAGGCCGTGCTTGGTTTTACGGGTGATGTAGGCTGCCATGGATGCCATTGACATGCTGCTTCAGAGAGAGTCTACTGACAGTGTCATTGAAAACACAGTGACACGCCTGAACGTCCCTGCCTTAATAGTAACTGGTGGAAATCACTGTAACACCTCACACTGGTATGTGCTTCATAGCTTACATAACTCTTCATTTCATTTAAACAATAACCACAAATTCATCGAGGAACCATATAACACAACATCCACTGCACCTAAAACATGGACAATGGAATTTCTCCTCCTTTCTTTTCCTTTTCCCTTTGCTAAGAGTTTCTCAGAAGACAGTTTACCAACCAGGTGACAGGTAATTTGAGTAAATCTCAACCCAGGCAGTTCCCCAACCTTGTTAATGAAACAATTCACAGAGTCCACTGAGTTTCTTTATGCATCTGTAACTGATTTGGTTGGCTTTGCACTTCACTAGAATGTTAGCTACTGTGGTTTCTTCATCTATGGGGCAGGCTGCAAACAGAAACTAATCCCTATTATGGAAAAATGGAGTAAAAGTTAGGTAATTAATGCTTGGTTCCAGTGCAGGCCTTTGTAAACTTTCTTACAAGTAGATTGAATTTGGGTGAGAATCTCTTTTAGTTGCTACTTGAATTTATACATTTCTTTACTAAATATGATCCAATAAATAGTAGGTTTGAGCAGATGGCCCATTAGTCTAATTTAGGGAGGTCTGTCCTTACAGAAGAGAATGTGATACGTTGGCATTAAAAATAACACCTTAAGAACACGTGCTTTCTCACAAGCAGATCCTCGGCTGCCATGCCATCGCCTAATCCTATCTCTGAAGCAAAAATTTCTCATGGATCTATTGATATTGGGAAAGAATGTTACACTCAAACTCAAGTACTCATGAACTTCTAGTGAATCTGGAGAGGATTAATATCAGCAAAGCATATTTATTTTGGAGTTATAGATCCATGGAGAAGCTACAGAATCAGTCAAAGAAAATGAAGAGCAAAATGAATAAAACACAACAACAACAAAAGCCCCAAAGCTCATTTTAAAATTGCTTAAATTAGACTGAGTAGCAACGCAATTGTAATTACTTTACCCTGAATGTCCATCTAAAATGCACATTTTTATCTAAAAGTCTCTGATGGCTTACCTTTTTTTTTATTTAAAAAGGGAAACAACAGATAATATTTACTATGTGTTTTTACTATGAGCCTGAATTGTTCTAATACAGCTAACCTCTTTAGATGCAATCTTCTTACCAGCCCTAAAATGTAGATGTAGTTTCCCTAGTTTAGAGACACAGAAACTGAGATTCAGAAAGGTTAACTAACTTGCTAAAGGACAACGTTAATAAAAGAGCCAGGATTATTACTCAGAGCTGTCTGAAGCCATAGCTCACATTCTTATCCAGTAGATTATTCTGCCTGGAGGATGCAATTTTAGCTGGAAGACAGGGGACCTGGAACCAATAATGTTAGCACAAGAAAAATCCATCTCATATATTGTTCCTTCTATGGAGAGATAAATGTGTATACACGCACACACACACATATACACGTGCAGAAAACTATACCTTTATATTTTGTAAGGCTGGTAAGACTTTATAGACTAGCCCAAGTGCTTACAAGTATCAAAATAGATATTAAATGACTACTAAAAAAATAACCAATAAATAACATAGACAATTTTTCTAATATTTGATGTATAATGAAGCACAATTCTTTAGCTCTTCACACCTATAATATGGCCAAGAAAAAAATGTAAAAAAGACAAATAGAAAAAATTTTAAAAAATATGGCCAAGAACTACTGGCTATTAACCTATTAAAGTTAATTATCAAATTTTGATGCTAAAAGCAAAATCAGACTTGCCAAAGTTTACTGAAGACTCAAAAATTACTGCCTATTGCATATGTTTGGCAACATGTAATCTAAGATAGGAAGGAGTTTCTTTTGCTCACTACGGTGTCCCTAGCAACCAGAACAATGACTGGTGCACATAGTGGGCACTTGATTAATATTGAATATGCATTGAAATATTTGGATAAATGAAGGCTCCTACTTCAC
>JAQZBX010103739.1:0-7500 GCA_029593785.1 Cabassous unicinctus | reverse complement strand
CAGTGCTCTTAACTATGCTCCTTCACTGCCTGTGGCTTGGAACTATTGTGCTGTACACAGAAATGGTGGAACCAGGATTTGAACCTGAGAATTCTGCCTCTGGAATCCTGCACACTTAACCAGTATGCTCTGCTGTCATTGTTGTCTGTATCTCAAAACCAGCCCATTTGTTTCTAGATTTAGATCATTTTCTGTCATATCTTCCTCTCATAGGGCTTATCTGTAGTGTGTGTGTATTTGTGAGATCAATTAATGTAACCTTTTGTTAACCCATCTCATAGGTGACAGCATGTTGAAAACTGTGCATGGAGTTGTGACAAGGTTCTGTAGTGATTATGGCTTGATTAATGAGTTGATCTACTTTAGTAGTGATGTTTTGACTGGCAATGTGCTTCTGAAAGTTGGACAAAAAGTGACTGCACTTGTGGAAGAAGACAAAACATCTCATGGAATGAAAGCAGTGAAAGTAAGATTTGCATGAATTTGGGGACAGTCTCTATTCCTGGTGGTCTTTGAGCCTTGCTTTTCTTGTATTTATTCACCCTCTCTGGTGTGACCTGGTAGAGTGGATGTAGAGTGGAATTTTAAGTCCCACTCAACTGATAGTGCAGTGCTTTAGTTCTTATCTTTGTAGTAGTTTCTGTTTTAAATATAGAAGCTGTATGTCTGCTCTTCTAGCATTTAAAAATATGATTAGCAATTATAATTTTTGGGCTCTGTCCTATCCTGCAACTTCTTTTTTCAGGAAAATAAAAATTTCTGTAGTATTAATTCATAGAAGTGGAATTGCTAAGTCCAAGGACATGCATTTTAAACATTTTTAAAATACTTGTATTCAGGTATAATTTACATAACATGAAATTCTCCTGTTTTAAGAGTACAATTCAGTAGCTTGTTTAGTAAATAAACAGTAATGCAACAATCACCACAGGTATTTACAATTTTAATGGGAAATTAAATATTTAAATTATCATTCATCTCTGTTGTACTAATTTGCACTGTCAGTAGCAGGGTATGAGACTGCCTGTTTGCCAATTTTGGCAAGGACAGGAATATTATCCATCTTTAAAATCTTTGCCAATCTAAGAAGTGAAAAGCAGTCTCAACATTTTATTTGGCATTTCTTTAAGTGTTATTGAGAATAGAGCAATTTTCCCTTTCCTAGAGCTATTTATATATTAGGGATATTAGAGCTATTTGTATGTTAGAGAAATTAAGAGTTTTATTAGGAACATTATCATGTGAAGATGTTGCAAATATTTCCTCCAAGACCTTCCTTTGACTTTATTTATTTATATATTATAAATATGTCCATCTTGTCCATGTAGCTTTTGGATTCAGTAAGAATCCTTAGAGAGACTTATTTTACGCTCGAATTCATCTCTTCACGCCTCTGAAAGTTATTTATTTATTTACATCTAAACATTTAGTTTGCCTGGAATTGATTTAGGTATAGAGACTGAGAGAGGATCCATATTTTGTTTTGCTAATGGCTACCCATTTGTCCTATACCATTAATTGAGTAATCCACTATTTTTCTATTTAATTGAAATGCCACCTTCATCATACAATACCATCCCACACATACTTGAATCTATCTGAACTCCCTATTGTGTTTGGTGGTACTTGCAAAGGAGAGGAAACAGACTAGGGTGAGTGGGGAGTTAGAAATGAAACTTGAATGAAGTTTCAGTCTCTGGTATGACTGTGAGCTACTGTGGAGATAGGGAACAGAGAGGTCAGAGTATTTTATAGATCATCCACTTGGATAATTACAGAAGTGGTGGTAGAGAGAGAGACAATGAAAATGAATGGGGGGAAGGAGGAACTGGTATTGGCAGCTGAAAAGACAATATTTGAGAAATGGGAACAGGCCATGAACTAGGCTATTCAAATAAGAAACCTGAAAAAGAATTTGCACCTTAACGGATCAAGTTTTCCACCAGAAACCTTTGAATAAGAAATTCCACTCCTAGGAGTTTACCCTACAGAAATAAATATTACCCATTAAAATAATGTTTCAGCAATCTCTTATTACAGAAAAAAATGTTCATGATCATTTAATGATAATGATATAAGCGTATATACATATAATTACATAAATTATTAAATTTTAATTTAAAATGGTACATAGATATATTTTTGCACAGAAAAATCATCTGGAGCAGTGTGTATACCAAAATATTCTAAATGGTTATCTCTAGGTGGTGCAATTATGGATTAGAGATAATTTTTTTGCTATATGCTTGTTTTTTCTATAATGGACATGTATTATTTATATAATTTAAAAATCAAAATAGTGATTTTGTATGATACCACTGATAAGAGATGTCTGGAAATAGCAAATCCTCAGAGACAAAAAAAAATATTAGAGGTTACCAGGGAAAGGGGGAAAAAAGAGTGTATGTTTGGTGGATATGGAGTTTGTATAAATAAAGTAAATTTTTTAAGTCAAAATATAAAATAAATACTATTACATTTCTAATAACAAAATGTTCAGATTCGCCCTATCGTAGATAAATTAAATCCCTAATTTGACTTGTCCTTTGTAGAGCCTTCCTCAGTTTAAGGTTATTTTCCAACTTAATCTCATGCTTCTGTACCCCCAGGGCCCTGATCTTGAATCTTTTTGTTCCTTATTCCTCTTGTGTTTGTTTCTCCTCCCTGTCTCCCTGGCCCTGCCCTTACTCCACCTCTATTTGCCAGGTAAGATTGTTTTCTTTTTCTCAAAGCCCAAATAAATCTTCTTCCTCCAAGAAACTCTCCTATATTCTCCCAGTCCTAAATTTTCTGCCTCCTGGGAATTCCCAGAAGCCAATTTTTGAACTTGTTTTATATCATTTATCAGAATTTGCTTTGAATTAGTTATTTTTGTCTGTTACCCCCATTTAATTGTGAATTCCTGGAGGTCACGGGCAATATATCATTTCTCTTTGAATCTCATACTATTAGTGCATTAAACTTAGGTATGCACTTAACTTTTTAAAAATATGTATTTTAACAGTACATGAAACTCAGGCTTTGTTTTTACCATCATCTCAGGTCAATGATATGTATTTGTTTTCTGAAATATATTCTCTACAGTTGAGTATAGTTGTTTAAAACCTTTCTTGAACAATAATGATTTAAGCATATGTGTTCCCATTTTTAAACTTTTGTTATGTTGAAAGTAACTGCTTCTTTATCTTTCAGGTGGATGCTTTCTCTGATAATTGTGATGGCAATGGACCATCAGACTCTAGTAACAGAGTTTTAATTGGTTGTATTACCTCTCTAATGAAAGATGGTGGCTACATTAATAAAACAACTTACTTCTCTCTAGACATTGTTTGTAAAGGTACGATTTACCCTAAGATTTAAAGTAGGTTTTACCTATTTTTATAGGTTGGATTTTGAGATGGTTACAGGTATCATTTCAACAGTCAAATTAGGGCACTCTTAATTTGCTGATAGGAGTGTATTACTAGAAATACTTCTGCAATGTATTTTGTTCCAGTCAGTGGCTCTTTAATGTTTGAAGTGAATGGACCTTTGGAGTTGAAACTAATTTACAGCATTGGGAAAAACTTGTAGTATTTTCAAAAACTCATGCTATCTGCTATTGTCTGTTTATGTGATGAATGCAGTTACTAATATCTGGATATTTTTTATTTATATAAATACTTAATTTCTAATCTAGCTTTAAAATATTACAAATATAGAGGAACACTATTACTTTTTAAAATACATGAAATGTTTCAAAATAATGTTTGGAGATAGCCTGTGTGTGTGTGTATCAATTGTTGGGTTCTATTTGTAATTAGCAGATATAAGACTTTTTTTTGTATATAAAGCAATGATATGTTTATGCTATTCGAATTAAGTCAGCTGCCATGTAACTTGGATGTAAATTGGGAGATGAGCTTGGCAACACTAGGCTGCTTGGTTCTTTACTTTTCTTGGATGTAAAAGCCAGGACTCTGACATTAATTTCTTTTTTTTTTTTTTTTTTGAGGTACCAGAGGCTGGGGATTGAACCCGGGACCTTGTATGTGGGAAGCTGGCGCTCAACCACTGAGCCACATTGGTTTCCCTGAGTTGGTTTTATTGTTTGTTTTACTTGTTGTTTGTTTTTGTTTTTTCAGGAGGCACGGGAATTGAACCCGAGACCTCCTATGTGGGAAGCAGGTGCTCAACTGCTTAAGCTACATCTGTTCCCATTAATTATGTTTTAAGATATTCATTCTGCTTTGTTGAGAAGAGACCGTATGGAACAAGTGTGGCATCAGGAAGCTCACTTAGGAGTTCATTGTAATAGTCCTGGTGAGAGATGATGGAGACTTGGATAAGGGTAGTAAAGGTGGAAGCTGTAAGGGGTGGTTTAATTCTGGGTATATTTTGAAGGTAGAGATGAAAGTATTGGCTGATAGGTTGGACCTTTGGTGTGAAGAAAAGAGAAGTCAAGGGTTACTTCAGAGTATTTGGTTTGAGGGCAGAGTTGTCATATTTGAGATATAGAAGACTGAGAGGAGAAAAACTGCAGGAGCTCAGCTTTAGACATAGTAATTTGAGTCGGCATATGGATATATGAATCTGAGGTTGGTTAGAGCTAGAAGTATAGAACTGCAGGTGTATACATTTCAGAGTAATCAGACTTTATTATATAAAGCAACATAAAAAGTATGTATAGATATGAGAGAGAGAGAGAAGAGGTCCAAGGCCTGTGGTTTGTGTCATTCAAAAATTTAACTGTAATAGAAAGGAGGAAGAAAAAGGAAAGAATTGTGAAGAAACTAGGAAATGCTGGATCATAGGGTAAACAAATGTTTACATCTAGTAGATAGTGCCAGTTTCTGAAGTGTTTGTGCCAATTTGCACTCCCACTTGCGATGTTTGAGGTTTCCAGTTGCTCCAAATCCTTGCTGTTACCTTTATATCCTATGCTTTATTTTAAACTTATTGTGAAAATCTGTTAGAAATTCTTTATAACTGTAAAATGTAAGATGTATATACAGTTCATCAACACACCAAAAAACCTGGGGGAAATTGATTCATTCTTACAGTAGCAATATTTCCTACTGCTACTGCTCCACTGATAGCAACCAGTATTTATTTGGTAGTTAATATATACCAGGTATTTTTCTGAGTTTTACATGAATTGATGAATTGTCCCAGCAACTTTATGTGGTAAGTACTATGATTATGCTTCTTATTTTAGAGATAAAGAAACCGAGTCACAGAGAGATTAAGTACCTTAATGAAGGTTGCAAACTATGTGGCCATAACAAGAGTTGAATGCAGGCAGCCAGGTTCAGACTTGCACTCATACTCATGTGCTTTACTGGCTTTCCTGAAGGAGTTGTGGATGTGACAAATCTTTTAATAAATCCTATATTGCTACCCAAAAGACTGGTTTGTGAATAGAAACTTGCCACTTATACCCTTTTGAGTTGGTCAAATCAGTAGAGAATCAATCCCTAAAGGATTATAAACTTTTTCTCACAGGAAAACTTACAGGGCACCTGTTTCAAAATGATCAAATTGTACCTTAGATCAAAGATAAACTATTTTAGTGTATTACAACTTCAAAGTAACTTGTAAAATATACTTCCAAAATTATAAGATAATTACAACTCATTTTTATCTCCATGGCTGTTTTAGGTTTTGAGCCTTATAAGGGTGATTGGGTAGAAGCTGAGTATTCCAGCCAGCCAGACATGTCGAGCATCAAGGCCATTTCAGTGAAGCCCCTGAGATATAAGCATGTGGATGAGGTAATTCATTTACATGTTGCTCTTGTCATTTGTTTCAGCCATACCTTCCATTAGTGATAATTTTTGCTGCCCAAAATTCTGTTAAGTGTGTTGATAAAACTAGAAAATAAAAGAAAATGTATTCTTTGTCAAAGAGAAGCCTATTCTTATTGAAAAGGCTGTACTTCAGAAAGGAAATAATTAGAGAATAATGTAGAATACACAATAATTATGTTCTAAATTTTATAGTTTATTTGGGAAATGTTCTGAGAACAGCAAGAACAAAAACAATTCGTGTTCCAGAGAATTGTTGGGAAAGGATGAACAGAGTAGAACTTGAGCTTAGTCATAAAACCTGGGCATGATTTGGGTCATAGAAATTGAAAATGAGTGTGAAATTCAATTTGCACAAAGGATACAGATGGAAGAATGACCTTGGAATGTGACAAGGGAAGTAGGGAATAAATGATAGTCAATTTACCACCAAATTCCCTTCTTACTCATCTCATCCTCTTTTGCTCTCTCAACCTGAACTTATAGAGGTTAATTTACATATCATGTAATATTTAGATAGTGTTTCTGACCCAAGACCCGTGCACCCTCCCCAGAGGTTTTGATTTAATTAGTCTAAGATAGGGTTTGGGCATAGGTAGCTTTACAAAGCATGCCTGGTGTTTTAAATGTGTCAGTTAGGTTATTTGGAGTGTTCTACAGAGTGAGGAGGTGCACACCTTGAGACAAGGTATGCTTTTAAATAAATATTTTCATTTCTTATACTTACAGGTCTGCATTACTAGCCTCTTTGGAAGAAATGGGGTGATAGATGATAGTATCTTTTTCACACTGGATTCTCTGAAGCTTACTGGTGGATACGTACCTCGAAGATCTGATGTTGTCAATGCAGTTGTGGTGGAGAGCACTCAGTCATGCTATCTTTGGAGAGCACTTTCTATGACCCTAGTAAAAAGGTAGTAATATGAAAACGTTTTTATTTCCTGGGTAGCATTTCTTCCCTGGTCATTAAAGGGCCTGGTTTAAATGTGTCCTGAAAAAATTAGCTTAGTAACCCTAAACAATATTTCAAATACTACTTCTCAGTTAAATAGGATTTATATGAGTTTGTTGGCTAAAAAGAGAATGTTATCTGGAGGAGGATATGAGCAGTTTTCATGGTAGAGATTCTTCTATTAATCCTTCCTAATACTCTTATATTGGCATTTAAAATTTTTTTTTACTGGCTCCGTTTTTTTAAAAATTAGTGTACAATCATTGCTTTTGTTTTCCTTCACTATTTGGTATTTTTTTTAAAGAACGCATTGTACATCATAGGTTCTAAAAAGTTTTGGATTTCTTTTATCAGTATTGTTTTTTCTGGGCCTAAGTGATGAAGTACCCCTGTACAATTGTTTTCAAATCCTTATTAAACTTTCTCTAACCACTGTTTCCCCCCTACCGAATGGCTCCCTTGTCTGTTTGCTTGTTATTTTTGCTCATAGTCTGCTCATTGTTTTTTTGCTTGTTGTCTGTTTGTTTGTTTGTTTGTTTTTTTCTTTAGAAGGCACCGGGAACTGAACCTGGGACTTCCCATGTGGGAGGCGGGTGTGCAACTGCTTGAGTCACATCTGCTCCCTGCTTGTTTTGTTTTTTTTCTCATTGTTTGCTTGTTGTCTTGCTTGTTGTCTTACTTGTCTGCTCATTGTTTTTGCTCGATGTCTGCTCATTGTTTGTCTTCTTTAGGAGTCACTGGAACCAAACTCGGGACCTCCTA
>JAQZBX010103738.1:0-11025 GCA_029593785.1 Cabassous unicinctus | reverse complement strand
AAAAAAAAAGAAAAATACATAATTGGAATCTCCTCAAAATTAAAAACTTCTGCACCTCAAATGACATTATCTAGAAAACAAGAAGGCTGCCTACCCATGGGAGAAAATGTATGGCAACCATGTAGTGGATAGGAGCTTGATATCCTGCATATATAAAGAAATCCTACACCTTGAAATTTAAAAGACCAACAATCCATTTGAAAAATGAGCAAGTGGCCTGAACAGACACTTCTCCAATGAAGAAATACAAATGGCTATTAAGCATATGAAGAAATGCTTGACATCACTAGCTATTAGGGAAATGCAAAACAAAACTACAATGAGATACCATCTTACACCCATTAGAATGGTGGTTATTAAAAAAAAACAGTAGTCTACAACTGTTGGAGAGGATGTGAAGGAATGGGAACCCTCATCTTATCCACTGCTGGAGAAATTGTGGAATGGTTCAACTACTGTTAAGGAAAGTTTTATGGTTCCTTAAAAAACTACCTATAGACTTCCCATATGATGCAGCAATTCCACTAGTGGGTATATACCCAGAAGATTTGAAAGCAAAGACATGAACAAATATATGCACACAAATGGTCATAGAGGCATAGTTCACTATTGCCAAAAATTGGAATCAACCCAGGTGCCCATCAACAGATGAATATGGTACATACATATAATGGAATATTACTCATCTGTAAGAAGGAATAAAGTGCTAACACACGGGATAACATGGAAAATCTTGAAGACCTTATGTTGAGTGATGCAAGCCAGACATTGAAGGAAATACAGTACATGACATCACTGATACGAATTAAGGAAATTGAGCAGTATCAGAGACCTATTGTCTGGAAGATAGGTTAATAAGAAAGAGAAGAGAACGTTGTGAGCCATCACCCATACAGACATAATCTATGGTAAAGGTGATAGTGTGTATTTGCATATTGAAGGGATATGAAAGGACGGTAGTGATATTGTTGTGTTGGGTGTTGCAGGGTTGACATGTGGGTAGATTGCGAAGGGTGGGTTAGAAGACCCAGGATACTGGGGGGATAGTTAGGAGAGGGACCAGTTGAACACTTGGGATTTGTGGGTATGAGGTTGAAAGAACAAAGATGGGAATGCTCTTATGGCAATATGACAAGTAAGGGACACTGGTTTAGGTTGTTGGTTGGGTGGGCATTCGGGACAGGGCACACATGGAGCAGGCTTCTATGAAGTGTGTGAGTGTTCATTCTGTGATAATGTGTTGTATCAGTGGTGGAGACCGACATAATGAATAGGAAGGAGTTGGACTCCCATCTTTGGGAGGACCAATTCATTCAGAAATAAACAGGCAGGGTTCTCTCAAGAGCAAGGGCAGTTCTTAATAAGGGAGGACATACCAGTGGGTCAAGACCTCCTCTTGCATGTAACTATGAATCTTGTCATCCAATGAGTAAAGCTAGGGGGTCATCATGGGCCCTGGCATGATGAGGAGGGGGAACAGAATAGATCAAATGGGAGTATTTAGTGATCAGTGGAAATGTTCTTCATTAACTTACAGTGATGGACACAGGACATGGTAAATATCAACAAAATTCATAAAAGTGTACAGTCTAAAATGTAAACCATACTGTAAACCATTGACAATATTTAGTAACTATCTTTCGCTATTTGTATATCAGTTATTACAATGCTGAAATCCACATATAAAAAGGTATTAATGTGGGGTAGAGGAAAGAGGGAGGAGGTTGGTTATATGAAAGTCTCTTGTATTCTGTGTGTGACTTTGCTGTGACCTAAACCTTCCATGAAAACAAAATGAAAAATCGTGAGACACTGGGGAATGAGAGTGAGAAGGTGCCATGGTAGAGACTGGACACCAGATATTGCATTGATAAAAGGCAAAATGTCAAAAAAATTATATTTTTCATTTTTCAAATATCTCAATTTTAATTTTTTTTAAAGTTTTCATGTATTTTATCGCTTATATTTAAACTTATCATTATTATTTCATTTTCCTATTAATTGTATTGGCTTCATCTTCAAGAATCTCTGGATTCTGGATGACAGAAGGGTTAAAACTGGGGTGGCAGAGGATCATTGGTGGGGTGTATCAGGGATGGGGAGTGCATGGGAAGAGGTTCACCTGAACATACATATAATGTATATAAAATTGTTCAAATGTTCATAGGGCATTGTCACAGTGGGTGGAGAATCACTCAATAAATAAGAGAACACTGAATTTCCAGCCTGGAGAGCTCTGCCACATTCTCTAAGGGAGCAGGAACAGTCCCCCAAGTGCAAGGGCTGTGTCTGGCAAAGGAGGATGATCCACTGATGGGCTCTTGTTATTGATGACTAGCCTCATGAGTCTTTGCTCTTGAAATTGAAACTTAGCCTATTGTTTTGTGGTGCTTAAGGGTTGCTTCCTGAGAGTCTCCTTGTTGCTCAAAAGTGGCCTTTGTAAAAGCCAAATTTAGCATATGAATGCATTACCTTCCTTCTAGCATGGGACAAGACTCCCAGGGATAAGCTTCCCTGGCACCAAGGAATTGCTACCAAGTGCCAACTGGCAATGTGAAAAAGATCTCAAATAAATGTGAAAAAGATCTCAAATAAAAGGGGGAAAATGTAAAGACAAATAAGTTCATATGGCTAAGTGACTCCAAAGTGATTTGGGAAATCATCCCAGAGGTTACACTTATGCACAACTCAGTAGGACCTCATAGACTTCCAAAGTGGATATCAAACCAAATAGAGGGGCTCCTGAGGGCTATGGAGACACCCAGATCCTATGTCAGAGCAAATAGCTCTGGAGTTTGGTGCTTTGCCATTGGGCCCTCATTTGGTGCCGGTGTTCCTGAGAGTGACAGAGTTGGACTCAAATAGTTCTTCCCTGCACATGATTCAACTGTCCCTTCTATTCAAATCTATACTTGGTGCTGGAGTTTGTAGGTGTACATCCAGAGACTGGAGTCTTTGGGCTGTTCATGTGTCAACTGGGCCCAGAATCTTGGTGGAGCTGCAACTCCTACTCTACAGCTCAATGGACTCACACAGGACGCATGGCGGGGAGATGATGATGGACAACAGCCATCCCAGGGAATGGAGAAAGTCTGTAGCTGCAGGCAGGATAATCCCATCCATCTTATCCATGGCATAAAAGCCCCCTCTCAATTGGAGGTGGAGTGTACATCACCATCCCAGACTCCTCATGATTGGGAGAAGAGCTATGGAATAGAGTGGACTTACTGCTATTCTATTATAGACATATTGTGATTCAAGGAATGGAAGAAATTACAATATTGATGTGGATCCAGTGGCCACTGGATACTCTGGGGGCAGGGAAAGGGAAAAGCAGTTGTAATACAATGGCTTTTTTTGGGACTTGGGAATTGTCCTGAGTGACATTGCAGTGACAGATATAGGGCATTTTATATCATCATATAATATGCAGAACTGTGTGGGAGAGAGCGTGGTCTACAACATGAACTATGGTCCATGCTTAAGGGAAAGTCCCAGGATATGTTTATCCATTACAGGTGATGTGCCACACAATGAAGGATGTTTATGTGGGAGGTTGTGGGAGGTATGGGAGGTAGGACATATGGGAATCCCTATATTTTTTGTGTAATATTTATATAACGTAAGCATTTAAAAAAATTTAAAAATGTATTAAATAAACACACAAACAAACAAACAAACAAATAAAAAGAATTTCCCTATAGATTTCTTTGGATTTTCTTTATATGTAATCATACAATCTGTAAATAAAAATTGTTTTACTTTTTCCTTTCTAGTTTACATATCATTTATTTTATTAAATTTTTTTGTTTTATTGCCCTGGCTAGTACTTATAATACAATATTGAACAGCAGTGGAGAAAGTTGACATCCTTCTTTGTTACTAATCTTTGGATGAACATTTTCAGTTTTTCAACATTGAGAATGGTATTGCAGTGGGTTTTTCATAAATTGCCTTTATAATGTTGAAAAATTTCCATTCTTGCCCTAGTGTTCTTATTGTTCTTAATAAGAAATGGTGCTGAATTTTGCCAAAAACCTTTTCTGCATTTATTGAGAGAACTGTCATTTTTAAAATTCCTTTTTCTATTTCTGTAGTTTATTACATTGGTTGTTTTCCATATGTTGAGATTCTCTTACATCCCTGCTATAAATATCATTTGGTCATGGTGTTTAATATTTTCAATATGTTATTAATTCATTTTATTAGTATTTTGTTAAGGGTTTTTGCTTTATATTAATAATGGAAATTGTTTTGTGATTTTCCTCCCTTGTAATTA
The DNA here is from genome assembly GCA_029593785.1 of Cabassous unicinctus. NCBI lineage: Eukaryota > Metazoa > Chordata > Mammalia > Cingulata > Chlamyphoridae > Cabassous > Cabassous unicinctus. The sequence goes on along the minus strand of JAQZBX010103738.1, from coordinate 6,746 downwards.
CTAGGCTTTGTTATCTGTAATACTGGACTCATAGAATAAATTAAAAAGTGCCCTCTTATGTTTGTATGGGATGTTGTAGGAGGTGTGGGAGGTGGGGAACATGGGAATCCCTGTAATTTCTGTGTAATATTTAGGTAATCTAAGTACCTTTAACATATATATATATTTACATAACATTTGTGTAAGCAAATGCACATATATGCATATATATTTATATATCATTTTACAAATATTGGTATGTATTGTGAAGAATTTGATTTTTACCCATACACACACACACACACACAAAATGTGCCCTCTTCTCTTGAGTTCTTTGTAAATGTTTGAGAAGAATTGGTGCTAATTCTGGAAATGTAAAGTAGATTTCACCAGGGAAGACATTTGGTCCTGAATTTTTCTTTGGTGGAAAGTTTCACCTTCACTTGTTACAGGTTGTTTTAATTTGCAAGCTGCTGAAGGTAATATACCAGAAATAGGTTAGCCTTTATAATGGGGATTTCTTAACATATAAGCTTACAATTCTGAGGCTGTGAAAATGTCCAAACCAAGACTTCATTAGGTAATTCTTTTCTCTCTGAAGACTGGCTGCCAGTGATACTGGACTCCTTTCTCACATGGCATGGCACATGTTGGTGTCTGCTGGGGGCTCTCCCTCCTCCTCTGGGAATCCTTGCTTTCAGGTTCCTGCTTCATTGTTTCTCTCTCCTTTTGTGTTCTGTTGATTTTAGCTTCTGGATTTCAAGGCTTTCTTTCTCAGTTTCTGGGTGCTTCTGTCTATGTCTCTTTTTTATTCATACAATTAATAAAGGACTCTGGTAAGAGGATTAAGGCCTATCTTGGGTCATGCCTTACTGAAATAACCCAATCAAGACCCTTAACTGAAATGACCAAATCAAAAGGTTTCACCTACAATATGTTCACACCCACAGGAATGGAATTGCTCTAAGGATATGAATTTCTGCATTCTATTCAACATCAACTAGTCACACAGGTTTTTTCAGGTTTTTCAATTTCTTCTTGAGTTAATTTTGATAATTGATGCATTTCAAGGAAATTTTTCATTTCTTCTAGATTATCTATTTTGTTGGCATACAATTATTTATAGAATTCCCATTTAAAATTTTATTTTATGGACAATTTATAGAAGTATACCATTCATACATGAACATATACAAGCAATCAATGTATGAAAGCTGTGAACAAACAAAACAAATATGCATAACATCATACAGGGCTCCCACACATCACACCACCACCAATACCTTGCAATGTTGGGAAACATTTGTAACAAATTATGAAAGAGCATCATCAAAGTATTACTATTACTTATAGTCCATATCATATTTTTTAGTTATTTTCCCCAAAACCACTCTAATTTTTTTTCATAAACCATAGAATTTATCTAAAGTATACCATCAGTGCCATTTGGTAAAGTCAACGAGTTGTGTATTCATCACTTCAATCAATATTGGAGCATATTCATTACTAAGAAAAACACAACCAAAAAGAAACAAACCACTATCACACCCATATGTTAGCACTACTAATTATAAATCCTATGATGTGCTTTCACCATTGTAATTCATTTCCAAATATTTACAAATTTTGACCAATTCTGCAAAGATTAAACCTCAGCTTTTCATTCTTTCACCACATTCTTTTCTCTGGTGTCTTATATTCTGGCTATTAACTCAGTGAGTTTACTCATTATATTTAGTACATAAAGCAAAGTCATACAATATTTGTCCCTTTGTGAGTGGCTTGCATCACTCAACATATTGTTTTCCACATTGTCATATGCTTCATGACTTAATTTCTTTTTAAAGCTGTATAATATTCCATTGTGTATATATACCAGAGTTTCTTAATCTACTTGTCAATTGATGGACACCAGGGTTGTTTACATCTTTGGGCAATTGTGAATAATGTTCCTATGAATATTGGTGTGCAGATGTCTGTGTCACTGCTCTCAGTTCTTCTGTGCTTATATGTAGTAGGAGTATTGCTGGGCCACAAGGTAGATATATATCTAACTTCCTTAGGAATTGGCAAGAAGACTCCCATGGTGGCTGCAGCAATCTACATTCCCACCAATAGTGAATAAGTATTCCTATCTCTCAACATCCTCTCCAACACTTGTGGTTTTCCATTTTGTTAATATTGGCCATTTTAGCAGGGATGAAATACTATCTCATTGTAGTTTTGATTTGCATTTCCCAAATAGCCAGTGATGGACATGTTTTTCTCCATTTGTATTTCTTCTTTAGAAAAATGTCTCTTCAGGTCTTTTGCCTATTTTTTAATTGATCATTTGTCTTTTGATGGTTGAGTTGTAGGATTTCTTTCTATATCAGAGATATTAGACCTTGTCAGATGTGTGATTTCCAAATATTTTCTCCCATTGTGTAGGTTGCTTTTAACCCTCTTAATAAACTCCTTTAAGATGCAGAAGTGTTTAATTTTGAGGAGGTCCCATTTATATATTTTTTCTTTTCTTGCAATTAATCTCTGGATTTTTGGGGAGATACTAGCTATTTTTGGAGACTGGAGGAAGATTATTGTTTTCTTGTGGGGTGAAAACAGTTTGCTTTTGTTTTAGATATATTTCAGTTTAGAGTTTTGTAACTCACAGAAGCAGAGCTTACAGCTTGGAAATAAAACCCAGGCAATATTTTTTAACACAGCACAGAAGAGGTCTGGCAAAAAAGGAAGCAATTAAAGAAATGCTTGAGATTTCCAAAACATTATGTATCATTTAGTTTTGAGACACTTCAATAGTATTGCTTTAGAATTTCTTGACAAGGACATAGAGAAGGAGTGACTAGAATAGTCTGAAGACAGTCAAGAGCCTCAGCTATTTAAAAAAATCCAAAGAAAACTGAAGTTTCCCTGAAGAATTCATGGTTCAATTCTAATTTCATTCCAAGTCAAAAGCTCTTTGGATTTAATTTTGAGGAGATAATTGGTGTTCTTAATCGTATTTATTTATGGTGAAATCATACGTTATATTAGAAATTCACAGGGTGAGGGGATGCAAGAAAATGGTAATTAGATGTAGATGGCTCTATACGTTTGATTGTAAAGATGTTAAAAATGGAAAAGGAACTGGGAAAACATAGTTTCAGAAGTGGTTTTGGTTTCAAGATGGAAGACAATGTGTTTAAATCATGAAAGGATCAATGGAAAATATATGGAGAGGTTGCTGGTAAAGGAGATTTAGTATATATTCAATAAATCACCTTTACAAGGAAGTAGAAAGGGATCCATTTAGAGAAATTGGATGGCCAGGGGTAGAGATGATGCTTAACATTAATTTTACTTTTCACAAAAGAGGAGAGGTAAATGAAGATTACGAATATATGAGTATTTATAAATTTCATAACAATGAGTTGAGGTAGTTTGCCAAATCAATTAGTTCCTCTGTGTAGAAGGAGGCAATCTCTTCCGTTGAATTTGAAGGGAGTCAGCACCATTCTCCACTTCACGCGTGGCCCTTGGCTGGGGCCATAGGTTTTGGGCGGTGACGGAGGTGGGCATGTTCCCTGCCCCTCTCAAAGCTTTGCGCTTCCGCCTCGGGGCCTAGGCATCTCAGGAGGATGGTGGGAGGTGGTGGTTGGGGGAATGGACATGGAAAGGCCACCTAAGAGGCAGGAGCTGGCACTTGACATCAAGGGATGGGTCTGTCGGAGATGCTGCCTCTTAGTCTCCTGCCCGCTGCTTCTCCTATTAGGATCTCTGTACACCTTAGAAGTACTTGAGGAAGAGTGATGAAGGTGGGCATGGAGCCTCGGTCGTACAGCATGTGTAGTCACTGTTGAAGTGAAGCAGATGCTTACCTTATTTGACAGTCTTGTTGTGTTTAAAATTTTTTGTTTGCAAATAAGCATATTAAGTCTACTCATGGAGCCTTTGTGCATTCAACAGTTATATGAGGACACAGATCCAGGAGGAAAACCCCAAGATGCAGAAGACAGAAAAAAGAATCAGAACAAAATTGTCTAAAATGACTCACAATGCTTTGAAGAACATTATTGCAGTTGACCTCTTCCAGCACCAGCGCAGGAGTTCATCAGTGTCTCCATATGATGTGCATCAAATTCAGGCAGATCCAGAATCTGAAATGTATTTGGAGAGCCAGAACACATGTGCTGAGATGGATGGTGTCTCCACCTACCCCACAGCTCTGAATTGAGTCCTGCAGCAGATCTGAGGTCACCCAAGATGAAGAGAGGGAAGAGCTTGCAATGTAGGTGGGGCAAGCCAGAGACCCCTATGGGAAGCCCTCAAGTCAACAGGAGATCTGGCCAGGAGATGGCTGCTATTATGCAGTCAGGTCAGCTTAGGTCTTCTTCCAATACAGATGCTCCTATCAGCTCAGCTGTGTTGGAAATAGCTTGTGCAGCAGCTGCTGCTGCATGTATACCAGGAGAGGAGGCAACCGCAGAGTGGAGTGAGTGGTTGGAAGTAATGCAGCCTTGCCCAGACTTCCAGTGCAGCAACCTATAGCACCGGTGGCAGCACCCACAGGGACTCCATGGATGGAACACCAGACCCTCAGCACACAACGTTTTCTATTGCTTACCTGCTGCAGAATATCCTGAAGCTCACAGAACAGATCAAGATTTCACAAACAACCTGGGATGACAATGTTGCCAAGCACTTGAAGCATGTCAACAGTGCAGTCAAGCAGCAGGCAACCTGAATCAAGCACTTCTTTGAGAAGGACCAGAAATCCTCCCCAACCCCCCTCCAGCTACAAAAGAAGCTTGAACACCCCCACTGGGAGCTCTAGGAAGTAGAACAGAATAGGATCCAGCATCAGCCAAAGGATGTCTTCAGGAACATGCACCAAGGTCTGAAGGATGTGGGAGAGAAGGTGTCTTGCTTCATTGATGATATGGTGGACAATGTCAAGGGTGGACTCTCCAGTTTCTCCCAGTCCACCCATTCATCAGCAGAAGCTGTGGTCTCAAAGCACAGAGAGATTGCTTCATTGATTTGGAATAAATATGGCAGTGCAGACAAGATCTCTAATATGAGGGACTCTTTAGACTTTAAAATTTAGAGGAAGACAAGTGAAGGATAGGGGGAAGACTTTGGAGGTGATTTCAAACTTTCAATAGAGCTCAAAATCTAGTAGTGAGGAAGATTGTTTTAGTGCCACATAAGGCTCAGTGGGAGCCAACAGCACCGCTGGGGGCATTGCTGTAGAAGCACCCAGCTCCAAAATAAACACCCTGGAACATGCAGAGTTCAGGATTTGATGCACTACTACATGAGATCCAAGAGATCTGTGGAACCCAGACCAGACTAGAGGAATCCTTTGAGACCCTCAAGGAATATTACCAGAGGAACGATTCCTTAATTATGCAGACCTTACAGGAGGAGTGATATATATGTGAACTATTAGAAATACAACTAAATACTTAACAGAGCTCCGCCAGAATGAAATCTTGAACCTGAAGCAAGAATTGGCCAGCATAGAAGGGAAAATTGCCTAACAGCCCTATGAACCAGCTGGGACATCCAGGAAGCCCTGGATGTGTGTCAGACCCACATCTCCAAGATGGAGCTTTGGCAGCAGGTGGTGCAGCTGGAAAGAATGAAGAATGCCACTGCCCAGAATCTTCTGGGCAAAGTCAATATCCTTCTGGCCAACATGGTGGTCCTTTTGGACTTTGTCTCTACAGTAACCAATTGCACAGTTGCCCTCATGAAGACTCACAACAGAATGTTCAGCACTTTATTCCTCGTGGTTTTCATTACCTCTATCTGGAAGCACTGGGATATCCTCTTTAGCTACGTGGAACATTTTTTTTTATCCCCCAGATGATGCTGGTACATGAAGGCAGCTGCTCTCCTACCCTATGGTGAATGTTTGCAACAAAGAAATAGACAGCAACTTACCTACTCTGAAGTTTTCTGCAAGAGTTGAGTGAATCCTTTTACATTTAGAATAAGTTTTTTTTCTTCAAGAGACACAATTGCAATAGTATTTTTTAGATTTTATCCAAGAAGTTTTTTGGGCAAAAATCTTGGATCATGTGTATGTAGCATGATTTTTCTTGGGATGCAAATCCCAAAACAGCCCTTTAATAGGAAGCAACAGTCTGGAGCACACTGAAGGGCATTCTAAATTGCAGCTTGAATGACTGCACTAAACCCACTGAGAAGATAAGAAAACCTGATTAGTGCAAACTGGTTCAAACTAGCCCTCTGCCTTGTCTGGGCTCACTACCTTTCCCCCTCCCAGACTAACTTTACTGTGAAATCCTATCATGTTCCATGTCTGAATTTTTGGATTCATGTGGATTTTCCTTGTACATGGAAGAACACATGGATCTTCCAGGCTTTCTCACTTAAGTTGGCTACTCATGCTAACCCTGGAAGTATGATCACTTTTGAATCTGATCCCTTAAATTCTGATAAAATACAGAAGTGAGAGCATCATGTCCCACAGGATCACTGCACAGCCCTACTAAAGTATTTTGAAGTAGCCCTCTAAATACTTAATTTTAAGAAAAATTCCTTGGCCACACTTTTAAGGTTTTTTTCAATGTGTGTATAGTCACAATTTTAAAACAAAAAATCTGACAATATACTTGAAGAATGTACTGCTCAAATTCTCAATGCTTCCTTACAGTGTATAATAGAATTTTAAAACTATGGTTATTATTATTTGTCTTTTTGGACAGGGTTAGGAGGGACCTTTACTTTTCCTTTGAAATAAAGAAGTGATGTTTTTA
>JAQZBX010103737.1:0-11025 GCA_029593785.1 Cabassous unicinctus | reverse complement strand
TAGATTTTATCATCCAACTAGGCAGGGAAGGGAGTGAGGGACTCCAAGCATTGCTCACAACCCCAACCAGTGAGGTGAGGCAGAATGAATAATATTCTGACACCCACCTTACGCTGGGGAAGCCATGAACCCACTCTGGCCCCCCCACTCCAAGGCTTGTACTTGTTCTGGCCCTCTGCCATGAGCTCACTCCCTCCAAGTGTATGCATTGAGATGATTTTTAGGAGGGAAGCCAAGGTTCTTAGGAAATTTAACTGGCAAGGTACAGTTGCGTTATGAAGAAAGGAAGAGCAGGATGACTCTAGCAAGGCCATTCAATCAGGTAGGAAGCCCCTCTGGGGAAACTGGGGAAAGATACCATAATCCTGGAGGGGTAGCTGGAGGTATGTCACGTGGAGGTCTATCAAGCAAGAAGGAAAGGCTGGGTTTGTGAGGGTTCCTGGGTATTGGTGTTCCAGGAGGTTGGAACCAACAGCAGCAGCAGTCTGGGCCCAATAAGGCCCTCAGACAAAATGTCATACTGAGCCCTGTGTTCTGGGCACCTGGCAAGGGCTCCCCTCTGCTGGGGAACGGGGCTCTTGCTTTGTGCATAATAAGTGGGTACTACAGGATAAACCTTAGTCCAGCCCCAGACCCAAATGAACACCCTGCTGAGCACCCTCCCCCAGGACTTTTTTCAGTGCACCTAAGTGCACTTTATTTCTGGGGAGTTGAGGAGGGGAAGGTGGAATCTCATACAAGCTTTTCTTTCACAATCAAGCATTAAAAACAACATTCTCAGATGAGATTGAGGAGGAACAAACCATTCACATTTTTGGAACTCAGATACCCAGACAGAGAGGCTAGAAGACCTTCACATACACCCAGGCTATTTGACCCCTTGCAGCTGCTCATCACACGGTTTCCCTGTCTCACACTTTTGTGGTGGGTTGGGGTGTGGTAACTGGCAGGGGACCCTGCAACCATGCCCAAGATCCACACTCCTGGCTCCCTATATCCTTAGCTATTAAACCAAAATGACTCCAGGGAAGGAAGGGGATATGAAAAGAAGAGGGACTTTGCATATTCTTTTATCTTTGACAGAAGGCTTTTCTAACCAGGTTCAAGTTTCCCATGGAGATATCTACATCTTAATCTATTTGGAATCTACAGGATTCCTGCACAAGTGGGCAACCAGCCAATCAACCTCTACTCTGGCTGGGCTACCCTTGCACATCATCTCATCAATAATGAAACCCCCTGCTCAGGGCATGGGCATCCTCTCATTTGCAACTAAATGCATTGTCCAAAATGAAGCAGTCACTGACCATGGCCCTTCCCCAAGGCAAATTCCTGGTTTCTGGCTGTATTTTCATAGACTAACAGCTCAGCCTCCACTAACAGGCTGTGAAAATACCACAAAGGAAATTGGGAGGTAAACACAGAAAAGGGAGTTGTGTGGTAATAGAGAAGCATATGACACCTTCACACTTGCCTGCTGCACACTTACAGGTGAAATGCACCAACACCCATGTGTGTGCATGTGGCCACTGGCCCTGATACATTCCTGCTCTGCTGGGGCTGCACATCTGGATGCTGACATCTGCAATCTCTTGGGACTTAGCAATCTCACCATCACCATGTTCACAGGTCCAATTGGTCTCCCTTAAGATATTTAAGACAAACCCCAGGAGACCAGGCCTCTGCTGCAGAATTCTGAAGCCACCATGTTTTAAATTGAGTTTCAGGAAGTATGGATTCCCCTTCTCCTATTGCAACATCTTCAACAAAGAACATAGAGGGCAAACTGATGTTTGGGCTCTCAAAATCCTGATAGGCACCAATTGCTGTTTACAGGTTCCAGTTATTCATGTCCAGAAAGAAGATGCAGCCAGTCAGGTTGAGCTGAAAACTGAGTAGCTGCTGGAATGCAGGGATGAGCATGTCCTTGTCAGTGGTGTGCAATTACCTGACCTTCTGAATCAGCTCAGGGTCTAGGTCCACATCCATGTGCTCTATGATGGGAGCAGGATACCAGCTTCCCCACCTCCTCACAAATGAGCCACCCCAGCACCTCTGGCCAGAGTACTTGGAGGGAGCAGCTGCTAGATAGCAGTACTGTGACTCTGCTCATTTGAGATTGGCCCTGGGCCTCTCACTGCCTCATAGGGGTAAAATCAGCCACTCACTCACTCTCAGGCTCCCACCACCCACAAACAGCACAACCACCTCCTCCTCTCCCGCCTCTCACTTCTCCCATGTGTCAACCGATTTTTGACAAGTCTACCAAGTCCACTTTAATTGGACAGAACAATCTCTTCAACAAATAATGCTACGAGAACTGCATTTTTCTAACCGAAAGAATGAGCAAGGACCCCTATCTCACTTCATATACAAAAAGATACTCAAAATAGATCAAAGACCAAAACAGAAAAGCCAGGATGATAAAACTCCTAGAAGATAATATAAGAGAGCATCTTTGAAATTTTCTGGTAGGAGGTGGCCTCAGAACTCATACCCAAAGCATGAACAAAGAAAAAAACACATAAATGGGACCTCCTCAAAATTAAACCCATTTGAACTCCAAAGGACATTTTCAAGAGGGTGAATAAGCAGGCTACTCAATGGGTGAAAATATTTAGAAATCATATATCTGATAAGGGTTTATTATCCATTATATATAAAGAGATCCTACAACTCAGCAATAAAAAGATAAATGAAACAATTAAAAAATGCAAAAAAGACTTAAATAGACATTATTCCAAAGAGGAAATACAAATAGTGAAGGAACATATGAAAAGATGTTCAACAGCTACCTCTTAGGGGAATGGAAATCAAAATGACAATGAGTTATTTTACACCTATTAGAAGCACCACTTAAAAAAACAGAAAACTACAAGTGTTGGAGAGGATGTGGAGACATAGTAATCCTTATTCTCTGCTGGTAGGATTGTAGAATGGTACAGCTGCTGTGCAAAACCGGTGGTTCCTAAGAAGTTAAATAGAGATCTGTCATGTGACCCAGCAATACCTCTATTAGTTTATGCCCTGAAGAACTGAGAGCAGAACAAGAACAGACATCTTCACGTTGGTGTCCATAGTAGCATAATTCACATTTGCCAAATGATGGAAACAACCCAGGTGTGCATCAACCAATGAATGGATAAACAAAATATGCTATATATGGTGGAATACTACTCAGATGTAAGAAGAAATGAAGTCATGAGGTATATGAAAACACGGATGAACCTTGAGGACATTATGGTGAGTGAATTAAGCCACACTAAATAAAACAAATATTGTATTATTTCATTAATATGAACTAAAATATAATGAGCAACTGATGAAGTTAATAGCTAGAATATAGCTCACTAGAAGAAAGAATGATGATAGAAAATGGAAAGTGGAGGTTTAATTTGCCCAGAATTGGTTTTAAAAAAAGGGTGTTTGGAAATGTTTGAAAATGGATAGAAATGTTGAAAGCAAATTATAGTATTTGCAATTAACAGGACTTATATATGGGTATGGTAATGACTGAAAGGGAAAGTTTAAGGTCGTGTACATCACTAGAAGGAAAGCTAAAAAAAGAAACACGGGATTGTATAGCATAGTGAATGCTCTTGAGGACAATGAGTATAGTTAATTATGCAAGTATAAGAAAGTTTATCTTTGAAACAGAATAAATGTTCTTTGATGTTACAAGATGTAAATAATAGGATGATATTGGGGCAAAATTATAACCAAAGCAAACTATGGACTGAAGGGAATATTAATATATTATGTACAGCAGGGGAAGGCTAGAGGGATTGAGAGGTATCTACTAAGGGGTAAGGAGGGGTTTTTTGGAGCACTAAAAAGGCTCTACCACTGATTATGATGAATGCATAACTCTGCGATTATACCAAAACCACTGATTGTACAACAAATATGGATTGTATGGTATATGATTCCAGTTCAATAAAATTGATTAAAAATATTTTTTCCTGTAAAAATTATTCTATTTGAGCAATTTTCTTAAATTGATAGTCTACCAGATTGATCCCATGGACAACAATTTGATCACCTCTTGTCAGCAAGAGTATTATTTTCCATTCCCAGCAACCTTAAATAGCTTTCATTACTTTTACATATGTTTTAGTTTCTTTTACATTTTTAAATTAATTTATGTTTTATGTTAAATATTTTTTAAAAATTTTTAAGAAGCTTTAGATTATAAAAATATTACATAAAAATATAGGGGATTCCCATATGCTCCACTCCCTCCCCTCCCACACTTTCCAACATCAACATCTTTCATTGGTGGGGTACATTTGATACAATTGATGAACACATGTTGAAGCATTGCTACCAACTGTGGACTATAGTTTACATTGTAGTTTACACTCTTCCCTACAGTAGGGCTCCTGAGGGGCTCTAGAGATATCTAGATACCATAAGCAGGGCAGACAAGCTCAGGAATTCAGCACCCTATCAGTGGGACTTACTTTGGAATTTATGCTCAACAGTGTAACAGAGTTTGACTCATTTATAGTTTCCCTACACATGGGTCTTGTGCCCTTAGTATTTGAACCTATAATTAATACTACACTTATTAAATATATGCCCAAAGACTTTAATCTTTGGTCTTTTACATTTTTCAGATAGTTAAATAATTTAGCTGTTTACAAAATTTTATCTTTTCTTTACCGCAATTAGCAGTAACTTTTGTGGACTAATTTTATTATAAAATCCTTCTGTTCAATGTAAGTAGTAATTGCTTGTATCCTCATTTACGTTCTTGACTGAAAGGGGATGTACCTAGTTTTTAAAATTAAAATAGACAAGTATTTAAAAATATGCTAGATATCACATCAGTTCTCACAGTTTTCTTCTATTGTTAGTTTGGTATGATTTTTTATTTTATTTTAATCAAGAAAGTTTGTTGGGCTGCATTTAAAATATTGACTCTTCCCTGTATATATGCACAGATAAAGTAATATGTTGATATTTACATATATGTGTATTTGTAAGAAAGATTGAGGAAATAGTGATAGAGAGGATTTTCATGTTTGCATATATTTTTTGCAGTAATATATTCCATCACTATAATTTTTACAACTGTGCATTAGTTTCTGAGCTGCTAAAAATGTGCTATAGACTGTATTGGATTAAACAATGGGCATTTATTGCCTACTGTTTCGAGACAAGAAGTCCAAAATTAAGACATTAGCAATGAGATACTTTCTCACTGAAGTCTGTGGTGTTCTGGGCCTGGCTCAGTTGGTCCTTTTCTGTCATGTGGCAGAGTACATGGTGGTGTCTTCTTTCCCTTCAAGCTCCTGTTGACTTCTAGCTTCTGGCTGCTTCCTGTGTCTTTTCTTTGCTTAAAAGAATTTTATCTATGTAGCATTATGGCCTAATCTCATTCATTTGCGGCACGACTTAACCAAAGACCTTTTGAAAAAGGTCCTATTTACAAATAGATTCATACCCATAGGACCCAAGATTGGACCTGAATATGTCTTTGGATAGGGGCATGATTTAATCCCCAACAACCTGGTTTCCATATATCTTCTATGCATCATCACTACCACACAAAAATCCAAATTTATGGATACTTTCTTTGCTATTTCTTAGGTACTAGGATAAAAAGTTTTCTAGTGGGTGAGGACAGATTAAATTGTATTATGCAGGGAAAAGAGCAACTCATTTCTGCCTGCCTAATTTTCCCCCTCATTTCCAACATCTCCTATCATTCCAGGGCCCAGGACTTAGCTATATCTGTGATGAAGGGTAGCATCAACTTTCCCTTTCTCCATCTCTATTTTATTCCCTGATTTTTAGCACCTCTAAATGCTTTTTTGTCCTGATGAATTTGGCTTTGAATTTAATTCTTTCTCCTTTTGATATATGTATCATTTATATATTTTTGTATTAGCAGATGAACCTGTCTTTGTAATTTCCATTGTCAAGGTACAAAAGCCTAATTATATTCTTTAGGTAATTTTTGAGACTCTGAATATAGAAAAAGTTGCTTTGTGTACAGCTGTACTTATATCACTCTTATCAATAAATCAATAAATCACTATTATACAACAGTGTAATGTTTCCCAAATGTCTAAGTAGAATTTTCTTGGAAGTGATGAGTCAGAGTGTTAATATTGTTCTGTGGTTTAATCAGATTTCATTTTTTTGCATCTTGATTTCTTTAGAAAAAGACAATTATTTTTGTTTCAAGTCTTTTGTATATTCAGTAACTGTGTTTTTCATCAAAAACCTATGGAAAAAATTTAAGCTTACCATAACTTATAATATGCATTCAGAGATGTATTGGCAGGTAGATACTGTGAGAATGTCAAATATAAAAATATAAAAGTTGATAGCATTTTTGCTGGTGGCTAAAGAGAAAAAATCTACAAATATCCTGTAGTACTTGGATCATGAAAACAATATTGCTTTTTGTCCTGGCATTTCACAAATATCCAGACAACAAATGATGTTTTATTTTCTTTTCCTGATTAATGAGAAAATATAGACTGAACCAAAAGACTTACAGCAAACAATCTTGGATTTAGTTATTCCTTCATTAAATTATTCTACATGAATTAGGATTTATGACAAAAGGCATCAACCCAAACCCCCATAAAAGTTGTATTTAATTTTTATCCCAAAACATTGGCAACTTTTTGTATATTATTCTCTCAAGAAGTTTGTTGACTATTAAAAAGATCTACTACTGCAAAATAAATTAAAACTTTATGCTATGAGACAGTTGTAACTTTTAATATTACATTTTCTCTATCAACTTAAAGAAAGGAGTGATAAACAGCAAATAATAAAACATTCTGAGACATTTATCCACCTCTCACTTCCCTCCTACCCAGAATCCACCAGTCTGTGTTGATGATTCTTGATTCCTCCCTTCATGTAATGGATATGTAAGTGGAATCTCTCTTGGCAAAATCCCATGTGATATTCCAGCATTTTTGGGCAGTGAGGTAGCAAGAGAAAATAAGACAGTGAGGTTTCATAAAAAGACGTAAATATGAAGATTCATTTGAAATGATCACTCTAGAACATGGCTTTTGATTTGGACACATTCCCCAGTTAACTCCGGTAACCATGAAGTCATGTGCTGAAAATGGTGGGGCCTGGATGTAAGAATTATGGATACTTGGTCACAACTGATATACAATCTTCTTCATATAGGATGTGAGGGTTAAATGGAGACAAACTGGTTCTATGGAAATCCATGAAATGTAAAAGCTTTCCCTGTTCTGAAGGATTTCATCTGTTTTTACAATTGATATAGGACATTGATTTCAATTGGTCTAGGAAAAAAAACATACAAAAATAAACAAGAACAAACTATATTTGATTGCCCTGAGCATAGATATTCTGGTTCATCTGAAGTAAATATTAGACTCAGAAGCTGCAAATATAAATTTTACATCTGGAGAATATATAGCCTCATCTTGGGACAAGGGTACAGGAGTACTCCACTGCAGAATGCCCCACATTATACCACCACACCATACCCTGAATCTTCAAGTGTACAAAATGTTGAAGGTATGGCATTATGTGCGTACCCAGGTTTCATGTGGGGCAATGTGGGCTTAGAGTGATATCCTCTAAGAGACCTTTCTGTACTTACTGTAATAAAACTTTTCCATTTCATCCTTGATCATTACAAAAACAACCCTTTATATCTGTATAGAAACAAGAGTAAAGTAAAGGAGCACTCGCTCATACTATTTCCTCCCTACCAGAACCAATGATGGTCTCTCCTGGTTTCCAGGTACTTGTTTTTCTTTGAGATAGAACACTCACAGAGTTCCAAGCCAGCAGTTATAGACCAGAAGCTACAGGCCAGAGGCAGAGCTATGTGTTCTTTCGGGCCATGGAAGTCCTACTGGGACCACAAAAATGCCTTTGCAGTTGGTTCTGGAGCAGCTGTACAGTATCTCGAAGGTCTTTTCAGGTTTCTGGAAGCAAGGCCCAAGTCTATTGTAGTTTTCATTGAAAATCTTACTATGTCCTATTTTGATTGCTCTGATAGTACAAGTTTGGCGGCAGAGTTTCAAGGAGAAAAAGCTGACCAAACACATTTCTGAGCAACATGAAGAATAATTTAAATTCAATGAGAAGATTGGAAAGGTAATTAAATTATGTAAAGAGCTCAGGTCACCTACAGTGGAGACAAGTCCTCCAATGTTACAAACTCTCTGCTTGGTAGCCCTTAAGAATGCACACAAGCTCCTCTTCTCCTTGAAAAATATAGTAGAAATTCTTGAAAAAGGACAGGCAAGTAAGCTCACTAAATTTTCATTCAACAGAATGATGCCTCATCTTTGAGAACACACTCAGACTCTCACTGAGGCACCCAAATCCCTCCACTCCAAGGAAGCTGGGGCCAAAACTATCTTAATTGTCTCTGGGGACAATGGAGAACAATTCCAGGAAGAAATAATGGTTTCAATGAAAACACTCAGCTTCAGGAAACCCTAAAGCTCCTTGTCTTGAAAGATACTAGATGGAATGAAAGCATTCAGGAACTGAAGGAACATGACAAAAACCTGAATATTCCCCAGTGCAGATGGGATGCTTTGTCAATGGTAAAGAAAGCCAGCTAACATCTCTGACTGAAACAGTTCTGAAGATGATAAATGTGCCTGATGACTGTGAAGAAGACATACAGGTTATCCACTTGGAATTAGAGGAAAAGTGTGAATTTGTGAATGGCTGTGGATGTACCAAACCTCATCAATGCTGTAATGTTAAAAGTTACTTTAAACAGATTTAAAAGGGGGAAAATGTGATATATAAAATTTTTTTCAAAGAGAGTCAATTCATTTAAGCACTTATGTATCAAAATGTACACCTGGAAACTGAGCATGTATCTCTACAGCAGGAAAATGAACACCTAGAAAAGCAGATTCAGAAGTTTCTCCAGAAATTGCAAATCCTTCCAGAAGTTCATCAACAATATCTCCTGCAACTTCACCATGAATCAATCCAGCAGGGAACTGACCTTTTAGAAACAGAGAAAAACATTACCAAGGTGTAAGAAAACATTGCTTTTACACAAATACAACTTGACACTTACAGAAATATGACAGAACACCTAGAAAATGAAATGGAGAGAATGGGTTCTTAGTATGAAAGTTGAATTGGTTACTGTAATAAGAAAATACAAGAAAGTTGCCAGGAAGTTCTGGAGACATAGAGGAAACTCAGTGAGCTAAGACTTGAAAAGTATGAGAATAGGCAACAGTTGTACATCAGAGAGTGATGGAAAAATCCAGCTTTCCCTAGGTGATCCTTTTGTCCCCACTACTCCATATGCAGCCCAGAGCAGAAGCTAGGGAGGTTTAGGGCAAACTCTACATCATCAAGTCTCCTGGGGAGTAAAGGGTAGAAAGCAGTGAGGGATCAGGGATCCAGGGTGATGCTCATGTTTGACTCCCCTCTATATCAGCCCATCCCTGAACATTCAAAAGCAAAGTAGTGAAGCAAGCTAGATAGGGAATCAGTAGACAGATCTGGAACCTGCAAAAAGTCTATGTTTTCTTTGGTAATCCCCAAGATGACTCCTGGAAGACCCTGACAAGAAATCCCATTCAGAATGAGATTTCCTCCAGAAGCCAGGAGAAGCCCCGGATATATTCCAGGGTCCTTATCTTTGGGCCCTCCTGAGGGATTGATGGGTGGGGTAATTAATTAAAACAGCAAACAGCTGGAACTCCTCCCATGCCATTAGCAAAGGGGTGGAATAATTAATGGCTTAAAAAGCAAGTGCAAAGGCTGAACCCCTCTCTCTCTTTTGCCTTTTGACCCCTGTTCTAGTTTTCTGCGCCCTGCTAACACCATGTCCCCACACATGGATCAACATATGAGCAAAACCTGGGCATTTATATTCTATAATTGGATATTCTAATCTGTAAATCAGTCCTACTTATCACATTTTAGCCCCTTCCTCTCTCCCTGGGACCTATGATGTATTATTCTCTCTCATTTCTCTCCCCCCCCCCCACCTTAATAAATTATTGGCCTAACTAATCTGATGGGCTTTTGAAATTCATTTCTGCAGCATAGTAAAGAACCTAGAAAAAAATCCAGTTACAGTAGGACCTCCAGCCTATTTTGCTCTTTCAAAGCAATTGGGCTTAATGTCTTTTCAGTACATGAATTAATTTTTTGTTGTTGAAGGTTTATAGAATTACACACCTGAGAAATTTTTCCATAATATAGATAGTTTTAATATTATTCAAATTCAATGATATTTTGTGAATGATTTTTTGCAACTGTTTATTTCATGTTTTGTTACTTATTTTTAACTTGTTATATTGTTCACAATATTCATTGTAGTTCAAATGTTTCTAAGTTTTGTTCAGTGAAATAAAATTTTCTTACATATTCTGTATTTTTTATCATTTAATGATTTTGAAATGAATATTTGTAATCTCTGAATTTTTAAAACTTCTGTTGTTTTTAATGTTTCTATGGTTTTACTCTGGAATCCTGTATACCTACACTGTTGTGGAAAGGAAATTAGTTAGAAAACCAAAGTTGTTTCCTTTAGCTATCAATTTACCCAGTATTCAATTTTACCAATAAATTGTATTTTTTCATTTATTGTGTAACTTCAATTTGCATTCATGTTAATTTTCAATGAGTATCATAAATGGTCAGTGCTTCAATAAACATTTAAAACTTGTAGAGGAGACCAAATATGCAACTTGGGATCTGACAAGATGGATGGACTACCCCACAGGATTATCAGGGAAATCCAGCATTTCCTGGCAGAACCAGTTCCCAGTATTAAAGCAGAACCAGATGAGAGCAAAGCCCATTATTTTCATGCGGTTTTTGCTAGCTCCCAAGATTCCCCCTTTGAGGGAAGGACTTTTCAATTTGAACGATTCCTTCCAGAAGAATACTCAATGGCAACCCCTAAAGTATGTTGCATGACCAAAATTTATCACCCTAATGTAGACAAGTTGGGAAAAATATGTTTATATATTTTGAAATATAAATTGTCTCCAGCATTGTAGATCTGCATATTTC
>JAQZBX010103736.1:0-11025 GCA_029593785.1 Cabassous unicinctus | reverse complement strand
ACCTTGCAATAGTTTTGCATTTCATGTCTATTTTGTCTGACATTAACATAGCTACTCCCACTCTTTTTTGATTATTGTTTGCATGTAAATTTGTTTTCCAACCATTCACTTGCAACTTCCTTGTATCCCTGGGTCTAATGTGAGTTTCTTGTAGACATAATATAGATGGATCATATTTCCTTATCCATTCTGGCAATCTGTATCTCTTGATTGGAGAGTTAATCTATTAGCCTTCAATGTAATTAGTGTTCAGGCATTATTTATATTAGCCATATTTTCTTTAGGTTTATATATGTCATGTGTTGTTTTTATTTCTCTTTTTATCTTTTTTAGTTATTCTTAGCAATAATCTTCATTTCTACACTCTCCTCCAAACTCTCTATTCTGTCTTTTTTTTATCCTTTCTACCTGCACAACTCCCTTTAGTTTTTCTTGAAGGGCAGGTTTCTTGTTGACAAGTTTTCTTAATTCCTGTTGGTCTGTGAATAATTTGAACTCTGCCTCATTTTTCCAAATGCCAGCTTTGCAGGGTACAAAAGTTCTTAGCTAGAAGTTTTTTTCTTTTAGCACCTTATCTATGTCATATCACTGCCTTCTTTCTTCCATGGTTTCAGGTGGTTAATCAGCACTTAATCTTATTGTGCTCCCTTTATATATGCTGGATCTCATTTTTCTTGCTATTTTTAGGATTGCCTCTTTGTCTTGAGCATTGGACAATTTCATAAGTGTGTGTTTTGAATTAGACCTGTTAGGGTTTATTCATTTGGTGTGCACTGTACTTCCTTGACATATATATATATATATGTCCCTAAAAAGAGTTGGGAAATTTTCAGCCATTATTTCCTCCAACACTCCTCTACCCCTTTCCTTTCTCTTCTCCCTAAGAGATGACTATATTGTGTATGTTTGTGCATTTCCTGTTGTCATTTAAATACCTGAATCCATGCTGGATATTTTTATATTTTTAATAGCTATTCTATTATCTGCCTGATTTCAGGTATACTGTCTTCAACATCACTGATTCTTTCCTCTGCCTGTTCAAATCTGCTGTTATGTGCTTCCAGTGTATTTTTGAAACTTGTATTGAGCCATTCATCACCATCAGATCTGTTATCATTCTATGTATGATTACAATTTCTTCTATATGTTCCTCCAGTGTCTTTTTTACATCCGTTATCTCTTCTTTCACTTCATTAAGTGATTCATGATATTTCTTTGGACATCCCTGAATATTTGTTCCATGCATATATTTCCTTACAGGACTGTTTTCTTCCCTCTTATCTGTGATTGAGCACATTTCTGTCTGACCCCTTCAATTTTTCTGTGCCCAAAAACTCTCAAGACCAACATATAGTACATAAATATTTATCTTGAAGTACCAAGGCATTATTGTCTTGGTACACATAAATTACTCCCTTCTTTATTCCCCACTTTTTTATTTTTTAAAAGATACTTTAATTACACAAATGTTACAGAGAATATATAGGTGATTCCTATATGCCTCACTCCCCACATCTCCTGAATTTTCCCACATTAGCAACATCTTTCATCAGTGTGGTACATTCACTGCAATTGATAAACAAACTTTGGAGCATTGCCACTAAGCATGGATTATTGTTTACATTGTAGTTTACACTCTTTCCCATTCGACTCTGTAAGTTTTGGCTGGCAATGACTGGCTTAAATCTGTCATTTTAATGTCATTCAAATGATTCCCAATTCCTGAACATTCCCCTTATTACACCTGTTTTTCTTTCTTCCTAACCCCAGAATATCCATGGGTCATTGCCTCTAAAACAATGGAATTTCTTCCATTGCTAGAATCACAAGTAGTTTATAGTAGAATACTTGTAAGTTTATTTTAGTCCATAGTTCATTTCCCAATCCTGAGGACACTGAGATAGTGATGCCCACTCCACAATAAATTGAGGAATGCTTTGATCCCATACATACAGGAGATGGGACTCTCTTGCTTGCAGTTGTAGGCACTCTCATTTCCTCGGTATGTTGTTTGTCCATCATCTCCTTGCCTTTAGTTGTCTTGCGTGAGTCCATTGAACTGGAGAGTAGGTGTTGCAATTCCATTGAGATTCAGGGCTCAGCTGGCACATGGACAGCCCAAAGTTAAGTCTCTTACCAACTCTAGTACTAATTGTAGGTTCAAATAGAAGGACAGAAAAGTCATGCATAGGGAAAGCACTGTTAGTCTAACTCAGTCACACTGGGGACTGTAAATACAAGATTAGGGCCCACTGGCAAGGGGTCAAATTCCTAAGCTGTCTTCCCTGATGATAGTGTCTGGATGTCTCCATATCCCTGAGGATCTTCACTGTTTGGAATCATATATACTTTGGCTGTCAATGAGGTCCTGTTGAGATGTACATAAGCTCTACCTCTGGGATGGCCTTCTGACTCACTTTGAATTTTCTTTGCCATACAAACATAGTTTTCTTTGGTTTTTCCCCCATTTGGTCAAGGTGTCTTTTTTTCCAGATGCATTACTTGTTGGTACTTGGTAGAAATCCCTTGGTGCCAGGGAGGCTTACCCTGGAATCATGTCCCACAATGGGGGACATGCTGATTTTGGCTTACAGAAAGTCCACATTTGAGCAATGAGAATCCCCATTGATAACTCTTAGGCCCCTATGTCACTAGGCTAAGTTTCAATTTCAAGAGCAATGGCTCATAAGCATAATCATCAAAATCAAGGATTCCTCAATGGACCATCCTCCTTCAGAAGTCATTGTCCCTGTACTTGGGGCATCCTTTTTTTTCCATTAGAGAATGTGACAGAACTCCCCCAGATGAGAATTTGATATATTTTGGTTATTGTGTGAATCCCCATCCACCATGACAATGCCTTTTGAACATTTAGACACATTTATATGCCTTATATGTATATACAGGTAAACTTCCTCGCATGTATCACCCCTCACTGACACCCCACACCAATGATCCTCCCCTGTCACAGTTGTAACCCTTCTGTGATCTAAAACTTCCTCAAAAATGAAACCAATAAAATACCCACATTCAATTAATAAGAAAACAAAAGAGTAATGATAGTTTTATATATAAGAAATAAAATACATAAAAATTAATAAAAAGTAAAAATAGAATAATATTTTTAAAAATTAAAATAAAAAATAATGAAAACGCATTTGAAGAAAAAAACTTATTTTTTTTTTTACATTTTGTCTTTCTTCACTACAAGACTGTATGTACAGTGACATTTTCTTCCATTTATTTCCCCAGTGTCTTAAAAATTTTTTTTTTCATTTTTTTTCAAAGAAGTTTTAGGTCACAGAAGTGTCATATACAGAATATAGGGGATTCCTGTAGACTCAACATCTTCCCCCTATTCCTCTTTCCCCCATCAATACTCTTTTATATATGGATGGTACATTTTTTATAACTGATGCAAAAATATGGAAGCATAGCTACTAACCATTGCCAAAGGTTCACATTATGGTTTACATTTTGGACAATATACTTTTATAAGATCTGATAAAATTTAATGTAACCTGTATCCATCTTTGCAAGATTGAGCAGAACACTTCCATCACCCCTAAATTGCCCTCTGTTCCATCTATTTTATTCTTCCCTTCCCCTCCCCTGTGGGACCATGGCAACCACCAGGCTTCACTCCTTGAAGGGCAAGATTCATAGTTACTTGCATCTTCACTGAGGGCTTAACACACTTGTCTGTCATCTCATATTAGGCAATACCAATGCTCTCAAGTGACTTCTATCCCTCTGTTTGAGAACATAGCAGGCCTCCCTAGGATGAAATTCCAACACTTTCCTACTCATTATGTGTATGTCTACTCACTGATGCAACACACTATGACAAAATGATCACTCACACACTCCCTAGAAGCATGCCCTAGGTATGCCCTAGCCCAAATGTCCCCATCCAATACCCTAAACCAGGAACCCTTCCTTGACATTTGCCAAATTAACATTCCCAAAATCATAATTTCAAGCATGTATTCACCAGTCTCCAGTGTTGCCTGCTCCCATCAACAACCCTCCTACCAATTCCATGGACCATACATTCCATCCTCCCCATCCTCCCGACCCTGCTCCTTGTTAAAACTGCACCACACAACCCAATTTTATCACTATACCCTTGTTATGTCCCTTCACTGCACAACTACATGCTTTGACCTTGTCATAGATTTTGCCCATATGAGCATTGACTTATGAACTTCTTCTACCTTTCTATTTCCTGTAAACCTGTCTTGCAAAGTCTAGGTCTTTGTGTCTGTTCAGTTTGCTTAATTTATATCAGTGAGGTCATGTAACAATTGGCCTTCAGTGCCTGACTGGCTTCACTCAACATAAGGTCTTCAATGTTCTTACATGAATGAACCTTGAATATGTTAGTTCTGTATTCTTTCTTATAGGTGAGTAATATTCCATTGTATGTATATAGCACATTTTGTTTATACATTCATCTGTTGATGGGCATTTGGGTTGATTCCAACTTTTGGCAATAGTGAATAATGCTGCTATGAACATTGGCATGCATGTATGTTTTCAAGTCCTTGCTTTCAATTCTTCTGGGTTATAACCAGCACTGGAATTGCTGTCTCATATGGCAAATCTATAGTTAGTTTTTTGAGGAACTGCCAAACTGTCCTCCACAATGGCTGCACCATTTTACATTTCCCACCAGCAGTGGATGAGGGTTCCCATTCCTCTGGATCCTGTCCAACACTTGTAGTCTTCTGTTTTTTTAATAGCCACCAGTCTAATGTGTGTAAAATGATATATCATTGTAATTTTTATTTGCATTTTCCTAATAGCTAGTGATGTTGAGTATCTTTTTATGTGCTTTTTAGCCATTTGAATTTCTTCTTTGGAGAAGTGTCTATTCAAATCATTTGCCCATTTTTGAAATGGGTTGTTTGTCTTTTTATTTTTGAGGTGTAGGATTTCTTTATATATGATAGATTATAGACTGCTATCAGATATATGGTTACCAAATATTTTCTCCTTTTGGGTAGGCCGTGTTTCCACTTTATTGACAAACTCCTTTGAAGTACAATTTTTTAATTTTATTTTGAGGAGTTCCCATTTGTCTATTTTTTCTTCTTCCAAGGTCTTTATGGTCTTGGCTCTTATATTTAAATCTTTGATCCATCTTGAGTTAAATTTTATATAAGGTGTGAGATAGTGTTCCTTCTTTTGAATCTGGATATCCAGTTCTCCAAGCACCATATGTTGAAGGGGCCATTTTCTCCCAGTTGAGAAGGCTTCTTGGCTTTGTCAAATACCAGATGACTGTATATGCAAGCATCTATATGAGGACTCTTGATTTGCTTCCATTGGTCAGTATGTCTAACCTTTGCCAGTACCATGCAGTTTTGACCACTGTAGCTTTGTAGTATGTTTTAAAGTCATGTAGTGTGATTCCTCTGATTTCATTTGTCTTTTTCAATATTTCTTTGACTATTCAGGGCTTCTTGCCCTTCCAAATATATTTCTTAGGTTTTCCAATTCAGTAAAAAATGCTGTGTTGGTTTTTATTGGGATTGCATTAAATTTGTATATCAGTTTGTGTATGATTGATATCTTAATGATGTTTAGTCTTCCTATGCATGAACAGGGAATATTCTTCTATTTATTTATGTCTTCTTTGATTTCCTTTAACAGTGTTGTGTGATTTTCTGCATATAATCCATTTACATCTTTAGTTAAATTTATTCCTAGTTATTTGATTATTTTAGTTGCTATTGTATATGGTATTTTTTTCCTGATTTCCTCCTCAGGTTGCTCATTATCGGTATACGGAAATTATACTGATTTTTGTGCATTAATCTTATAACCTGTGACTTTACTGAACTCATTTATAAGCTCTAGAAGCCTTGTCATAGATTTCTCAGGGCTTTCTATGTATAGGATCATGTTGTCTGCAGATAGTAAAGTTTTTACTTCTTCCTTTCCAATTCGGATGATTTTATGTTTTTCTTGCCTAAGTGCTTGAGGAAGTACTTCTAACAACACATTAAATAGGAGCAGTGATATTGGGCATCCTTGTATTGTTGCTGATCTTAGAGGGAAAGCTTTTAGGGTTTCACCATTGTAAATGATGTTCGCTTTGGGTTTTTTATATATACCCTTTATCATGTTGAGGAAGTTTTCTCATATTCTTACATTTGCAGTGTTGTTGGTTTTTTTTCAAGAAAGTGTGCTGTAATTTGTCAAATGATTTTTCTACATCTATAGAGATGATTATGTGATTTTTTTTCTTTCAATCTGTTTATGTGGTGTATAACATTGATTGATTTTCTTATACTGAAACATTCTTCCATACCAGGAATGAAGCCTACTTGGTAATGGTGTATAATTTTTTGATGTGTTGATGAATATGATTAGTATGTATTTTGTGAGGATTTTACCATCAAGTTTCATTAGGGAGATTGGTCTATAGTTTTCCTTTCTTGTGTTGTCTTTGACATTGGTATTAGGGTGATTTTGGCATCATATAATGAGATAAGCAATGCTCTTTACACTTCTATTTTTTGGAAGAGTTTAAGCAGGATTAGTGTTTGTTCTTTCTGGAATATTTGGTAGAATTCACCTGTGAAACCATCTGGTCCTGGGCTCTTCTTAGTTGGGAGGTTTTTGATGACCAGTGCTATGTCACTACTTTTGATTGTTCTGTTGAGCTCATAAATTTCTTCTTTCATC
This sequence comes from Cabassous unicinctus, assembly GCA_029593785.1. Classification (NCBI taxonomy): domain Eukaryota; kingdom Metazoa; phylum Chordata; class Mammalia; order Cingulata; family Chlamyphoridae; genus Cabassous; species Cabassous unicinctus. The sequence goes on along the minus strand of JAQZBX010103736.1, from coordinate 4,329 downwards.
AATGTTGGCTGCTTGTGTGTTTCTAGGAACTTGTCCATTTCCTCTAAATTATCCATCATTTGGCATGTAATTTTCCAAAGTACCCATTTATGATACTCTTTAATTCTGTGGGGTCAGTATTGATATCTCCTTCTTCATTTCTTACTTTGTGTATTTGCATTTTCTCTCTCTTTTTTTTTTTTCCTTGTTAGCCTAGCTAGGGGTTTTTCAAATTTGTTGATCTTCTTAAAGAACCAGGTTTTTTTAATTGCTTTCTTATTTTCAATTTTATTTAGTTCTCATCTAATCTTTGTTATTTCCTTCTTTCTATTTCCTTTGGTGTTAGTTTGCTCTTCTTTTTCTATATCCTCCAGTTCTGCAGTTATTTTTTTGATTTTAGCTCTTTCTTCTCTTTTGATATATGCATTTATGGCTATGATTTTCCCTGTCAGTACTGCTTTTGCTGTGTCCCATAGGTTTTGATATGTTGTGTTGTTACTTTCATTCATTTCAAGGTAGTTATTAATTTCTCTTGTGATTTCCTCCTTGACCCACTGTTTGTCTAAGAGTGTAGTGTTTAACTTCCATATCTTTGTGCCTAATCTGTTTCTCTGGACTTTCCGGATTTCCAGCTTCATTCCATTGTGGTCAGAGCTTTGTATAATTTCCAACTTTATGAATTGATTGAGGGTTGTTCTGCGACCTAGCATGTGGTCTATCTTGTAGAATGATCCATGTGCACTCAGGAAGAATGTATATCCCACTGTATTTGAGTGTAGTGTTCTGTATTTGTCTATTAGGTCTGGTTCTGCTAATGTTTTATTCAAATTCTTTGTTTCTTTATTAATTCCCTTTCAAGATGTTCAGTGTAATGGTGATAATGGTGTATGAAAGTCCCGCACTATAATTGTAGAGGCATCTATTTCTTCACTTAGTTTTTCCAGTGTTTGCTTCATTTATTTTGATGTGCCCTGGTTAGGTGCATAAATGTTTATGACAGTTCTTTCTTCTTGAAAAATTTCCCATTTTATTAATATATAGTGCCCATCTTTCTCTCTTACAATAGTTTTGCATTTAAATTCTATTTTGTCCAATATTAATATAGCTACTCTGGCCGTTTATGGTTATTGTTTCCTTTTAAAAATGTTTTCCATCCATTCACTTTCAGCCTTCTTGAATCCCTGGGTCTAAAGTGGGTTTCTTGCAGACAACATATAGATGGATCTTATTTCCTTATTCATTTTGCCAGGCTGTGTCTTTTGACTCATGTGTTTAGTCCATTAACAGTCAATGTTATTATTGTCATGGATTAATCAGATTCACCATATATTTTATTGGTTTATATATGTCATATATTGTTTTTATTACTCTTTTATCTTTGTAGTTTTCTTACACTCTCCTCCAACTCTCTCTCCTGTTTTATCCTTTCAACCTGAAAAACTCCCTTTAGTATTTCTTGAAGTGTAAGTTTCTTATTTACATACTCTCTTTGACTCTGTTTTTCTGTGAATATTTTGAGCTCCCTCTCATTCTTGAATGCCAGTTTTGCTGGTTAGAGAATTCTTGGATGGAATTTTTTTTTAGCACCTTACCTATGTCATACCACTGTCTTCCTGCCTCCATTGTTTCAGGTGAGAAATCAGCACTTAGTCTTACTGAACTTCCTTTTATGTGATGTTTCTCTTTTCTCTTGCTGCTTTCAGTATTCTCTTTGTCTTGAGCATTGGACCAATTGACAAATGTATGTCTTGAAGTCGGCCTTTTGGGATTTATATGGATTGGAGTGTGTTGTGCTTCTTGGATATGTACATCCATCGCCTTCAATAAAGTTGGGGAGTTTTCAGCCATTATTTCCTCCAAAACTCCTTCTGTCCCCTTTCCCTTCTCTTCTCCCTTGGGATGCCAATAATGCATATGTTTGTGTGTTTCTTGGTGTTGGTCAAGTCTTGAGTCCCTGTTGGATTTTTTCTATCTTTTTATCTATTTGTTCTATTATCTGTTTGATTTTAGATTTACTGTCTTCCACATCACTAATTCTTTCCTCTGCCTGTTCCTTTGTTGTTATGTGCTTCCACAGCATTTTTGATTTCTTGAATTTTACTATTCATCAACATGATATCTGTTATCTTTATATGAATGTTTACAATTTCTTCAGTAAGTTCTCCCAGTTTCTTTTTAATATCCTTAATCTCTTCCTTCACTTCATTAAGTTAATTCATGATATTTGTTTGGACATCTCTGATTAGTTGTTCCATTTTCTGCATCTCCTCTTGGTTTTTTGTTTGTTCATTGGTTTGGACCATGCCTTCCTGTTTCTTAGTGTGGCTTGTATTTTTTTGTTGGTACATAGTCATCTGTTTATCTTGGTGTGTTTATTCATTTGATTGCCTTATTTCTCTGCTCTATGGTTTTATTTTGTTGTTTTTGAGTGTGGTAAGGCTTCACTTTGACAGTTTGTTCCTCTTATTCAATTTCCTTGCAGTTCTCTAGGTTCCCTTGAAAATAAAATGTTACTACCTGTAGTAGTCAGCCAAAGGGGTGCTAATGTGAAATACCAAAAATGGCTTGGTCTTTACAAAGGGTGTTTATTTGGGGTAGAAGTCCACAGATACCAGGCCATAAAGCGTTATGTTTCTTCTCTCACCACAGTCCATTGTCAGGATGTTAGAGCAAGACAGCTGCCGGCGTTTACCAGGGTTCAGGCTTCTGGGGTTCCTCTTTTCCCGGGGCTGTGTTTCTTCCCAGGGCTGCATTTCTCTCTGAGCTTAGCTCCTGTTTCCTCCACAAGGTCAGCTGTAGACGATCAGGTGAACGGCTTGCTTCTCTTCTCCTGGGGCCTTCTTTACAACATCAAAACTCCATCATCAGAACTGCTTCTCAAAAACTGCTTCTTCTGTCCTTTGCATTTCCTTTTGTATTCAATTCCCCACCTACCAAGGGGTGGGGCTCAATGCCCTACTGATATGGCCCAGTCAACACCCTAATCATAACTTAATCATGCCCAGATTAACAGATCAGATTACAAGCATGATCCAATTATATTTTTAGAATTCGTAATTACATCAAATTCCCCAATGTTTACACTACCAGATAAATTGGAAGAGATAGGAAAAGAGAATGAATAATTGTAGTGATAATAGTAAAAGGTAAGAAAGGAACCATATAAGACATAGGTAATTGAATAATTAAACCCAGTAAAAAGTACAGAAAAATAAGATTAGAAAAGTGGAATAAAAACAATGAAACATGAAATGGAATGGAGAAAAACATAGAATGAATTGAAAGTCCAGAATGATGAGAAGAGGGGAAAAGAAAAAGTAGAAGAGAGAAGTAAAGAAAGAAAAAATTTTAAAAGAAGAGAAAATAAAATATGGAGAAAGTAGGAAAGAAAGAGAAATGAGTACAAGAAAAATTGAAGACCAAGCCCAAAGATGTGGAATGAAAACAACAACAGAAAACAGAAAATATAAGGATGAATGAGGGAAAAGATATAACATATGTAAAGAAAATTGGGAAACAAAAGAAAGATAGAAAAAACTAACAGAAAAACAAATAAACAAAGGAAGGGGGAATACAACAACAAGAAATCAAGACAGCAGCTACTCATTTTTTTGTGTTTTTTTTTCGAAAAAAAAAAAGGAAAAGAAAAAAATGTAAGAAGACAGGAAAAGGATCAAAAAAGCAAAGGCACACACAGTAAAAAAGCATTTTCTCTTAGACACTAGTGATCTTCTCAGGCTGTTGCTATTCGACAATCCATCACCCTGCAACCTGTCCTCTGTAGGTTTTAAGCCAAGTTTTAGTGAGTAAAATGAGGAATGTAAAAAAGGAACCTCTTTATTTTTTTAAAAATAAGAGATCCAATGAAAGCTAATACAAAGAGGATGTCAATATGTTCCCTGCCATATCTTTCCTTACAGGACTGTTTTCTTTCCTCTTATCTGTGATTGAGTACATTTCTGTCCAAGCCCTTCAATTTTTCTGCACCCAAAAACTATCAAGACCAAATATGATACACAAATACTTATCTTGAAGTACTAAGGCATTATTGTCTTGGTACACATAAAGAAATCCCTACTTATCTTTTCCTTTTTCATTCCTTTTGTGCTGTTTTCCATCCCCAAAAGGCTTCAATATTGTCCATTTCTTTTACTTTATCACAGATATTTAGTTTCCTTGACTCTTTATAACATGTACCTTTAAGGTCTCACTTTTAAGTAGAATCATGCTCATAATTTAATCCATGTTCATTCAAAGCATACCCTACCCAAGCTCTAATCTGGACACGATGGAAAAACCGGGGTCAAAACAAGTAAAAACTCTTACATTCATGAAGCTGTCCTTCTGTTT
>JAQZBX010103735.1:0-11018 GCA_029593785.1 Cabassous unicinctus | reverse complement strand
CACATCTGCTTCCCCGCAACAAAACTTTTTAAATTGTCTCTATTTCACAGACATCATTTGTTTGGCATTGCTTAGAATTCCTCTTGGCCACTGGAATTAGCAGCACATAGACAACCATAGCTATTTATGTTCTCCTTTGTTTTTTTGTTTTGTGAACTTTAATCTCTGAGTACTTAGTATTGATTCAGAAATAAAGTTGTGTGGTAGTAAAAAACAAACAAACAAAAATGGAATGCTCTAGCCAAGAGAAGTGATTGTTTTTGTTCACATGAAATATTTTAGCTGCTTAATCATATCTCCTACATAATGTTCAGTTCCGGTTCTCCAATCTCGACTTTGTTTGGAATTGTTTTTAGTGGTTGCTCTGGGGATAACATTTGTATACCAAACTTCTCACACACTAATCAGTTAATCTTTTAACAATTCAAGTAAAATGTAGATGCTTCACAGCCATAGAAATTATTTAAACCCCTACTCTTGGTTATACATGTCATATGCATTCCCTCTACATGCAGTATGGCCATCTATCCAGAAAATGCTATAATTTCTGCAAATTATTCATTTTTATATTAAGGAATTTAACAAGTGTGAAATAGATTATCATATTTACCCGTATATTCACCATGTCTGGTCCTGCAGTTCAAAGCTTTCCCCTTATAATTATTTCTGTTCTACCTGAAGGTGTTCCTTTCACATCTTTATAGAGCAAGTTTTTGAGTGATGAATTCTCATTTTTCTGTCCTCTCCATCTGTCTTCTTTCTTGCCTTCAATCCTTGGGTAGTTTTTGTTGTATGTAGTATTCTGGGTTGATATTTCTTTTCTTTCAGCCCTTTAAAGATGCTGTTTCACTCTCTTCTGGCCTCTATGGTAACTGAGGAGAATTGACAAACCTTCAAATTGTTATTCTCCTATAATATGTCATTTTTCTTAGAGTCCTTTCAGATTGTTATATCTTGTTTATCAGCTTTTTTTTTTTTTTTTTTTTTTTTTTTTAGTGATGTGTCAGGGTGTGATTTTCTGAGCTTCTCAGATCTGTGTGTCACAAGGTTGGGTAGTGTTCAGTCTGTTTTAGCCTATATTTATTCTGCACCATTCTCTTTCTTCTCCCTTCAGCATTTGGCATGAATGTTAAATGTCCTATAGGTCTCTGAGGCTCTGTTAATTTTAGTTCAGCCTTTTCACCCCTCTGTGTTCTTCATTTTATCATTTTACTGCTCTAACTTCCATCTCACTGACTCTCTCCTCTGTTACTTCCATTCTATTATTGATCCCACACAGGGAACTTTTGAATTGTGGCTATTTTATATTTAGGTCTAAAATTTCCTTTTACATCATTTTGTTGTTTACATTTCATTTTTGAGAACTATCTTTTCTTTCATTCCAAGAGGATTTACCTTTCTCATTGAGCAGAGACTTAATAACTGCTTTGTCTGATAATTCCTTCTGTGGTTCATTTTTACTGTATCTGGTGATTGTTTTTCCCCTTGAGAATAGATCTGATTTTTCTCATTCTTTATATGTAATGTTGTATAATTTGGGATGACAACCTGGTTGCATGTGCTTGTTACATAATTGTGAGACTTCTGAAAGATTGTTTTGGCTAGTTGGGGCCTCTCGCACTTCTATATGAATTTGAGGATCGAATTTTCCATTTCTATTAAAAAAAAAAGGTTGCAGAGATTTTGATAGATATTGCATTGAATCTGTAGATCACTTTAGGTTGTACTGATATTGTAACAATGTTAAATCTTAAACATGTACACACAATATCTTGCTATTTATTTAGGTTTTCTTTCATTTCTTTCAGTAGTGCTCTATAGTTTTCAGTGTGTAGGTCATTCATCTCTTTGTTTAAATTTATTCTCAGGTATTTTATTTTTTTAGATGCTATCATGAATGGACTTAGTTTTTTATGCCCATTTCAGATTACTCTTTCCTGGTGTGGAAAAACAAAACTGATTTTTTTTAGTGTTTATCTTAAACCCTGCAACTTCTGAATTTGGTTATTTCCACTAGTAGTTTTCTTGTGGATTCTTTGGGATTTCCAATATGAAGGATCTATCATCTGAGAATAGTGTTAGTTTCATGTTTTCATTTCCTATTTAGATGACTTTTCTCTTTTTTTTTGCCTAATTTTCCTGGCTAGAACTTCCAGGATAGTTTTGAATAGAAGTCATAAAAGGGACATCCTTGTCTTGTTCCTGACCTCAGGTTTCAGTCTTTCATTGAAAGCTTTCATTCTTTAACCATTGACTATGATGTTAGCTGTGAGATTTTTGTATTTATCATGTTGTGGATGTTACTTTTTATTCCTATATTTATGAGTGATTTTATTATGAAATCCTAGTGGATTTTGTCAGAATCTGCTGTTACTAAAGTGATCATATGGATTTTTTTCCTTCATTCTATTAATGTGGTGTTATTATACTGACTGATTTTCTAATATTGAACCACCGCTGCATTCCTGGGATGTCACCCTTGGTCATGGGGTATAATCCTTATATGTAGTTTGATTTGAGTTCCCAGTGTTTTTTGTTTTTGCTTCTATATTCATAAGGGAAGTTGGTCTGCTGTTTTCTTTTGATGTCTCTATCTGGTTTGTGTATCACAATAATACCATCCTCATAGAATGAATTAGGAAGAATTCCCTCCTCTTCAGATTTTTGGAAGAGTTTGGGAAGGATTGGTGTTAATTGTTGTTTGAATGTTTGGTACAGTGCTCCCTAAAGCCATCTGGTCTTGGGCTTTTCCTTTTTGGGAGGTATTTGATTACTTATTCAATCTTTTTGTTTTTATAGGTCTGTTAAGATATTTTATTTTGTCTTGGGACACTTCATGTTATTTTTATGTTTCTGGGAATTTGTTCATTTCCTCTAGATTACCTAGTTTGTTGGCATATGATTGTTCATAGTTTTCTCTTATAAACCTTTTAATTTCTGCCAGATCAGTGGTAATGTTCCCACTTTCATTCTCTAAATAGTTATTTGCATCTTCTCTCTTTTTGCTTTGTCTGGTAAATTTTTGTTAATTTTATTAATCTTTTCAAAGAACCAAATTTTGGTTTAATTGATCCTTTCAATTGTTTTTCTATTCTTTATCTCACTTATCTCCACTCTAATCTTTATTATTTATTTCCTCCCTCTTATGTTAGGTTTGGCTTACTCTTCTATCCTCAAGATATGAAGTTAGGTTATTGATTTGAGATCATTCTTTCTTAATGTAGGAATTTATAGCTATAAGTTTCCCAATGAGCAGTGCCTTGCTCTTTCCCATAGCTTTTGGCATGTTTTTTATAAAAAAATATTTCATTTGTCTCTCAGCATTTTCTGATATCCCTGGTAGGCGGATTTCAGAAAATTATCCTATTGGTTATTTAAAAATGGTTCGTGTATTTTCCATTTATTTGTACAATTCCAGTTTTCCTTCTGGTTTTGATTTTTATATCATTCCATTGTGTTAGGAGAGAAACTTTGTGTGATTTCAGTCTTTTAAAATTAATTGTCTTGTGCCCTAACATATGGTCTAGCCTGGAGAATGATCCATGGAAGAATGTGTATTCTACTGTTGTTGAGTGGTGTTCTGTATATATCTGTTAGGTGTAGTTTGTTTATAGTATTGTTCACATCTTCAGTTTCCTTTCTGATATTCTGTCTTGATGACTGATGCATTCTTGGAAGTGGTGTTTTGAAGTCTCCAATTGTTCTTCCTTCAGTTTTGCCACTGTTTCATGTATTTTGTGGCTGTGTGCATAAATGTTGATGATTATTATACCTTCCTGGTGGATTGATCCTTTTATTAATATAGCATGTCCTCCAGTTACTTTTGTTGTAGTTTTTTACTTCAAGGTTATTTTTTTCTCATAGTAGTATAGTCACCCCAGCTCTCTTCTAGTTATTCTTTGTATGTAATATTTTTATTCATTTTGAAACGTTGTTTGTTTGGATCTGAAGTGAGTCTCTTAAAAATAACATAGGTGTTCCAATTAGTTTTACAAAGAATACATTCTACCAGTATGTATCTTTTGATTGGTGAGTTTAATCTATTTATTTATTTTTATTTATTTTTATTTTTTAAAAGATACTTAGATTACCTAAATGTTATACAAAAAACATAGGGGTTTCCCATATGCCCTGCTCCTACCCCTGCCACATTTTCCCACATTAACAATATCCATCTTTAGTATGTTACATTCATTACAATTGATGAACACACTTTGGAGCATTGCCTCTAAGCATGGATTATAATTTACATTGTAGTTTACACTCTCTTCCACATCAATTCTGTAGGTTATGGCAAGATATATAATGGCCTGTATCTGTCATTGCAATGTCATTCATGACAATTCCCAAGTCCCAAAAATGCCCCCATATTATATCTGTTTTTCCCTCCTCCTTCCCTCAGAACCTCCAGCGGCCACTGCCTTCATATCAATGATATAAATTCTTCCATTGCTAGAATCACAATAAATCTATAGTAGAATAGTAGTAAGTCTACTTTTGTCCATAGTTTATTCCTCAATCCTGAGGATCCGGGGATGGTGATATCCATTCCACCTCTAATTGAGAGAAGGCTTCAGTGCCATTAAGTAGATGGATCAGACTATCTTACTTCAGTTACAGACTATTTCTGTTCCTTGGGCATTGTCCATCATCTTCTCCTTGTTAGTTGTCCTGGGAGAGTTCAATGAACTGTAGAGTGGGTGTTGCAACTCTGTTTGGATTCAAAGCCCAGCTGACAAATGAACAGCCGAAAGATTTAAGTCTCTTGCATGTATACCGATTACTCTATTTTTGAAGCACTTACTTTGAAAAGTAGGATTTATTGAACCATTTATAATTCATTTCTTTACATCTTGTACTTTTTACCCCTCATTTTCTCCATTGCTTCCTTCTATTTTGTATAGTTGATCTTTTGAAGTGAAACACTGTGATCCCATTCTTAATTCTTTGTATATTTTTAAAATATTTTAGATATTTAGACATAGAATTCTTGGCTGGGAGTTTTTCTCTTTCAGTATCATAATTATATCTTACCACTGCCTTCTTGCCTCCATGGTTTCTGAAGAGAAATCCTCACAAAGTCTTATTGAATATACTTTATATGTGATGTTTCACTTTTCCCTTGATGCTTTCAGAATTTTCTTTTTATCTTTGGCATTTGGCATTCTTCATATTATGTGTCTTGCGGTAGGTCTATTTGGATTTAGTCTAATTGGAGTATTAGACTAAATGTGCTTCCTGGACATGTATGTCCATGTCTTTCATGAGAGTTGGAAATTTTCAGCTGTTTATTCCTTCCCCCTTTTCCCTTGTGGAACTCCCAGAACATGAATGTTGGTGCATTTCTTGTTATCATTCAGCTCCCTGAGCCCCTTCTCATTTTTTCCATTCTTTTGTCTCTCTTTTCTTCTTTCTCTTCTATTTCTGTTTTTTTTTTTCCTTTACGTTGCTGATTCTTTCTCCATGATTTCAAATCTACTGTTGTGTGCCTCTGTTGTATTTTTAGTCTGACTTATTTCGTTTTTAATTCACATAAGCTGTTATTTTTCTGTCCACGATTTCATTTTTGGGTGTGCTCACTAAGTGTCTTCTTTTTATTTATTTAGCCTTGTTGTCCTTCAACTCCATGATTTGATTTAGGAGATTTTTATGAACTTCATCAATTAGCTGCTTCAAATCCTGTGTCTCATCTGGAGCTCTGATTTGTTCCTTTACTTGAGTCATATCTTCCTCTTTCTTTCTGTGGCTTGTAATTTTTTGCTGATGTCTAGGCATGTGATTATGATGCTGTGTTTACTCTGATGTTCAGTTTGTCTCTTTTGCCTAGGGATTTATTGTTAAGTCGCTGTGTGCTACCACTGTACTTTGACTTTTGGTTCAACTTGTTCTAGATATTTAGGATTGCCCTTGTTTAACTACTGAAACAAGGGCTAAAGACCCAATAATGGGGTGCAGGCCAGTTTCCAAGGGCCTTGGAGAGGGTGGCAGTAAAGGCATCTGTTTTCCTGTTTTATTTATTTATTTATTTATTTATTTATTTATTATTTTTCCTTTTTCATGCATTTTTCTGGTCAGGACAGCAGATGGTGCTCTTTGGCAGACCTCAGCTCACCGCCCAGATGCTAGTGGGAATGCATTCAGTATAACTCCTCAGGTGTCTGGGCAATGCAGAAGCAAGTCCTCAGGGCTGGTCAGGCCTCACAAGCTTTCTCAGAGGCTGTTCTCGACCCTTGGCCTGCCTACACCCTCCCTCCCTCTGCATCTTCAGCAACCAGATTGGGGCAGTAGGGAGGGTATTTATTAATAAGAATGAAAATTATCTTTTGCCTCCTGCTGGCTCTCAGGGAAACAATATCCTGACCCCACCAGGCCTGGAAGTGTGTGACCCCTCCAATTCAGCAGACCAAGTTGGCTGGCCAAAATCTGAATTAGCTGTAGGCTGTGTCCCTCCATCTCCCCTTTCTTGGGGAAGAGGACCCCTGCAACCCCTTGAGTCTGCAGCTGCTGCAGTCCACAGACTGCTATTTGCTCTGTAAGTGGGAGGAGGGGCACTCACTGCTGTTTTTGCAGCTTTACTCATGGGATTGTTCAGCCAGCTGAGACTTCTTTCCTTCACCCCTTTCTCTTCGCAGTGGTGTCCTGAGCCGCAGAGCAACCTCCCAGTCTTCCCCTGTCTTCTAGCTGTTTTTCCAGAGAGAAGTGATCCCTCCACCTCTCTTATCTTCCATTTTCCTGGAAGTCAATCACGATGTAATTTCTAGTTAAGGTATAGCCAACTGAAGAAGGGTGGGACTTAATCTGGAATACTGGAGCCTTTATAATGAGAATCAGAAAGTTTCAGAAGGAAGAAAGGAGAGCCAAGGAACCCAAACATTGCTGACAGCCAACACCAGAACAGTAGCATCTTCAGGGAGAAAGCTAGCCTGGCCAATGTCTTGATTTTGGATTTCTCCTATCCGCAAAACAGTTAGTCAATAAATTCCCATTTTTTAAGCTATGCCATGGTGTGGTATTTGTGATAGCTCAGGCAAACAAAGACTCCACCCACAGCTCCCCACATCTGAAGGCTTCTAACCCCCACCCATATTTGAAACCTATGCCCTGTCCACTGCTTTCCCTATCCCTACACCAGCTGCCTGTTGGAATTCCCCAGTCCCCATACCTGAGGCATGCTCTAGAAGAAAGGGGCAAAACCTTGGTCCTAGAGAGGGGCATGGTCAGAGGAGGGCAAGGGGTGTGTGTGGGAGTGGTATTGGTTTCTAGTCATTAGAATCATTCACTTTCTCAATATCAGAAAAGAATTCCCCCAAAATGTCACCAAAAGTTTTATCAAATAACTTAATTATACTGTTTTTTTTCCCCACTAAAAGGCATTTCATTTAATGTGACAAGAAAGGCTTAGGAAAGTAGAAATACTTATAACAATTTCAATACAGCTTTACCAATACAGATTTTAAGATTTAATATTTTCATGTCTTTCAATAATTTTTTTTCAGGTACCGGGGGCTGAACCCGGGACCTTATATGTAGAAAGCTGGAGCTCAACCATTGAGCTGCATTGGCTTCCCTGAGTTGGTTTTTTCATTTGTTTTTGTTTTTTTTCAGGAGGCACCGGGAACCAAACCTGGGACCTCTCATGTGGGAGGCAGGCACTCTACCGTTTGTGCCACATCTGCTCCCTTTCAACAATATTTATGTCAAAACCATGAATCAGTGAGTTTAGCTCATTTAATTTCTGATTAAATGTCTGCCATATAAATAGCATTATCAAATCAATTAGCCAAATTAGACTAATCTAATTTGGTCATAAAATCTGACTTCATGTTTCAATCCAAATAAATTCATTAATACACATTTCAAACACTATTCCTGAAATCAGTGGAAAAGAAATTATGAATCCATTTTAAAAAACCTATCAAGATTAAAATAATGTAGATGTAATTTATTCATTTGTATAATGTTATGCAAATAAGAATAAATGTATATGCCATGCCTCATTTAAGTTTTAATAATGTAATTTAATATGTAATTAAAATATACATTTTTATGATGAAATGTGGTAAGAATGAGTATTATGAGCAGCTGAAAAACATTTACTTACATTTTAATACATAAAAAATGTATTTAGTGAACAATATTACTTGTTCTGTATATTTTGCATTCTCTATACTCTCCATTAAGAGCAATGACTTCTTTGACACTAGTCCGGGTATGGAAGAGATGTGCCCCTTAAAGGAAAGTCTTCACTGATCCCACTACCCACATTGTACAATATATCTGATTTCAGGACATCCCAACAGCTGCTGCTTCTAGCACCACTCTTCATTCTTAATAGAAGTATGTAAAAACTGGGAAGCCTGATAATGTTTTGGTTAATCCTTAAAAGACATGTCTTGCTGACTCCCAATTTTGTTTTCATTGTTTGTTTTTTCCATTGGTTCTTTGGCATCCATGCAGGCCTGGGCAAAGTGCCATAGTAGGATTCAAGATGGGTGAGGACTTGTTTTTCTCTTGTAGAGTGGGTGAAGGGAGACTTTGAAAGAGGGATTAGAAAGGCAGATCCTCATCATGTTAGGAAAAGATATATATGAAGACTCAGGATCTCAAGTCAGATTCCCATAAAACCAGCAGTAGCATCTTCACATCCCTAAACATCTGCTCACATCACTGGTTGAAGATCATTGCTTTGCCTATAGCAGAAACATTTGCCATGGAGCAAAATGACAGACTAAACATGGTTTATGGGTGGATGCCACAGGACCTGGTACTGATTGAATTAGAGCAGTGGGTAAAGGAGAGGGAAGTGTCAAGGATGATTGCCATGTTTTTTTGGTTCAAACAATTGGCTGGAAAGAGATATTACTTGCTGAATCAGGGAAGGATGGAAGAGGAGCTGGCTTCAGGGTGGCTGTCCATAATGTCTTTATCTTATTTTGTTTTAGACAGCTTCTTAACTCATAGTTTTTGACTTATGACTCAAATTTTTGGCTAATTTGATTCAAATAGCGACGGTTATTGGCACATAAGGTAACATTATTGCCAGAACGATTTTCATTTTAAAGTAATTATCTCTTTACCCACCCCAAAAAACTAAACCCTCCTGCCAAACAGCGTCCCAAAGAATGATGTCCATACTCAAATTTTATTGTGATATGGTTATATATTTATATTTATTAATACCAAAAATGGGACATTTATTGTTCTTAAACACAGTCTTAGATATAGCAGTCCCCAATAAATCCCTACATTGTTTTCCTTCTGTGCCACACCAGTAAATACGAAGAAAGGGAGTCATCTATTTTGTGCACCTAGCTCAGCACATTGTAAATGCTGAATAAATAGTTGAGTGAGTGAAATACAGGACATTCCTTCATTAAGTTTCTCATAAGATGTTTAAAAAGAAATGGTATATTTTCATATAATATATATGACCATACATATATATGTATGTATTTAATTATTTTTCTTAGAATTTTCACGTTTTGATCCCTCATATTGCATTCCCATATACAATCCCATTAATAACTGAAGCTTTTTAATGACAGTTCATGGCCACAGGGTGTGAAAATCTTAAAATGTAAGTCACCTTTTTCAAAGATTCCAGAACTTTGCCTGTTCTGTAGTTATTTTTTTCTTTCGTCCACACCCAGGGTAGGCATGCAAGTAGTAGACAGGTTCGACAGAGGTCTTTAACCTCAGCAAGTGTGCCTTAGTGCACACTTCTTGACCACACTATGTTTCCTCACCACTCAAAGGGGATGTGAGGTCACTCTGTGTGGGAATCTTCGAGGAAGAGGGTCACCTCCTCACCCACGTGTCAGTTCTTGTTCCCTGACCCCACTCCTCCGGCATCCATGGTGCCAGCTTCTGGCCCACGCCTCCCCCTCACCCCAGTATCCTTTGTGCCAGGGACCAGCCCACTTCTCCACCTCAGCCCGGGTCTGCCTGGCGGGGTGCTCGGGAGCCTGTTGGGAGTTGAGTTTGGTCTGGCGGTTATGGCGAGCTGTGCGTTGGAGTCTTGCCCTCGCCTGGGTCTTTCAGGCATGTGAGGACCGTCCCTTCCCAGCTTGGCTGGAGCCACAGCCCGAGCGCCTGAGGGGCCCGAAGAGAGGCGAGTCAACCGAGTGGCTACAGCAGTGCCGGTAAGGGGGGTGAGGATGTGATCTGTGGAGCCTTGGCGGGGAGGGGCCGGGAGACCATAGGAGCCCGGTGGGCCCAACTGGTGTTGGCCTGTGGAGGCTCCTTGAGGAATGAGGCTTCACATGTATCTGGTCTTTAGGAGCTTTTCCTCATGCTTCTCCATGTTACGGTAGTCGGTCTTCTTAGTAATGGTAATGCAAGAGGTCAAGTGGAAGCTGGCAGGCCTCCTAAGAGCTAAGTAAGCCTCGAACTAGCATAGTTGCTTCCACTTCACTCTGTTGGTCAAAGGTTGCCACAAAGGCAAGCCCACGTTCAAAAGGAGGGGAAATAGACTCCCCTTTTGGAGTGGAATTCGTGTACAAGCAAGGAAGGCATTCATGGTGGTCATTTTCGAATGGTGTGTACCACAAAAGCTTTGCAAATATCTCACAGAATGCAACTTGTCTTTTTATTTTCTTCAAGGTGGGATTTAATAAACAAATTCTTAATTTTAATACAACTCAATTTTCAAACATATATTATGCTTAGCTTTATACATCTTGTTTATAAATCTTTCCCTACCTCAAGGTCAGAAAATTATTTAACTATTTTTCAAATTTTTATTTCTCTCATTCAAGTCCTTACTCTGGAGGTGTTTTTGTTGTTGTTGTTGTTGTTTTTTGTTTGTTTGTTTACTTTGTATGTGGTGTGAGAAAAGAAATCCAATTTCATGTTTTCCCGTGTAGGCTATTTTTTTGATAACTCAGTTTTTCCCACTGATTTGATATACCACCTGTCATCATCAAAGAGCCATATCTATTTAGTCTTGTTTCTGTGAGCTTTATTATGTTATCTGTAAATTTGCCTATTTGCCAGTACTACTCTGCCTTAATAATAAA
>JAQZBX010103734.1:0-11026 GCA_029593785.1 Cabassous unicinctus | reverse complement strand
ACCCAAAAAAACAGCAATTAAACAAAACCCTAGAGTAAAAAGAGAATCTTATCAACTGAACAAAACCATCAAGATAAAAAGATGACCAGAAGGCATCCAGAAGTTACAAACCATAGTAATAAACAGGGAAGACATGGCCCAGTCCAACAAACTAACTAAAAGCAAAGAAGAGGGGCAGAATATTGATCAACTGATCAAAGCTGTCCAAACAAGTATCATGCACCAACTTATTGAAATGAAGGACGAGATTTAGGATATTAAGAAAACACTGGGAGAATATACTGAAGAAATTGTAAACATAGATAAAAAGATAGTGGATATGATGGTGATGAATGGCACAATCCAGGAAATCAAAAAGGTACTGGAAGCATTTAATAGTAAATTTGAACAGGTGGAGGAAAGAATTATAGATGTGGAAGACAGTACATCTGAAATCAAACAGATAGTAGAAGATACAGATAAAGACAGAAAAATCCAACAGGGACTTAGGGATTTGAATGACAACACAAAATGCACAAATATATGCATTATAGGCATCCCAGAGGGAGAAAAGAAGGGACAAGGGACAGAAGGATTGTTGGAGGAAATAATGTCTGAAAACTTCCTAATCATATTGAGGGAGATAGATGTACAAGTCCAGGAATTACAGTGCACCCCAAAAAGTATAAATCCCAACAACCCTACTGCAAGAAGTATATTCGTCAAACTGTCCAATACTCAAGACAAAAAGAAAATAATGAAAGCAGCAAGAGAAAAGAGAATCATCACATACAAGGGAAGCTCATTAAGATTAAGTGCTGATTTCTCTTCTGAAACCATTGAGGCAAGAAGGCAGGGGTATGACATAGTTAAGGTGGTATGACATATTAAGGTATTAAAAGAAAAAAACTTCCAGACAAGAATTCTTTTGTCCAGCAATGCTGGCATTCAAAAATGATGGAGAATTCAAAATATTCACAGAGAAACAGAAATGAAGAGAGTATGCCAATAAGAAACTTGAACTTCAAGAAATACTAAATGAAGTCCTGCAAGTTGAAAGGAAAAAACAGGAGAGAGAGAGTTGGAGGAGAGTGTAATTTCACCTTAAAAGACAGAAAAGATAAATAAAAACAATATATGACATGAATGAACTCAAAGAAAATATGGCTATTGTAAGTAATTCCTTGAGAGTAATAACACTGAATGGTAATGGATTAAAGACACCAGTCAAGAGACACATGTTGGAAGAATGGATAAGAAAATATGACCCATCAATATGTTGTCTACAAGAAATGCACCTTGGACCCAGGGATTCAAGGAAGCTCAAAGTGAATGGCTGGAAAACAATCTTACAAGCAAACAATAACCAAAAAATATTTGGTAGTAGCTATACTAATATCATACAAAATAGACTTTAAATGCAAAACTATTGTAAGAGACAAAGTTGAACACTATATATTAGTAAAAGGAGTAATATTTAAAGGAGAAAAAACAATCCTAAACATTTATCTCAAAATACATGAGGCAAACCCTGGAAAAACTAAGTGGAGAAATAAACTCCTCTACAATTATATTTGGGGACTTTAATAAACCATTATCACCATTAGACAGAACATCTCAAATATGAATCAATAAAGAAACAAAAACATTGCTTATACATTAAAGGGTCTGGATATAATAGACATATACATAACAGTATACCCAAATACAGTGGGATATATATTCTCCTTAACTGTACATAGATCATACTCCAAGACAGGCCACATGCTAGGCCACAGAACAACTCTAAATGAATTCAGAAAGATTGAGATTATACAAAGTAATTTCTTTGACGACAGTGGAATGAAATTGGATATCAGTAAGGGAAGAGAACCAGAGTAGTCAAAAAGATATGGAAGTTAAACAACACAGTCTTAGACCAACAGTGGGTCAAGGAGGAAATCTCAAAAGAAATCAGTAACCACCTTGAAACAAATGACAATAATAAAACAACATGTCAAAACTTATGGTATGTAAAAAAAGTTGTACCGAGATGGAAATTCAGAGCCATAAATGCATATATCAAAAAAGAGGAAAGAGCTACAATAGAAGATCTCACTGCAAACTTGGAGGCATTAGAGAAAAGACAACAAATTAACCCCCAAAGATGTACAAAGAAGGAAATAAAAAAGATTATAGCAGAACTAAACAAAATAGAAATTAAGAAAGCACTAGAAAATATAAACAAAACCAAAAGCTTGTTCTTTGAGAAGATCAATAAAATTGACAAACCCTTAGACAGATTAATAAAGAAAAAAAGAGAAGATGCAAATACACAAATTAAAAAATAAGGAAAGGGTATCACAACGGACCCCACAGAAATAAAGTGTATCAAAAGAGGTCACTTTGAAAAAATATATGCCTACAAGAATGATAATTTAGAGGAAAGGGACATATTCCTAGAAACTCACAAGCAGCCTACATTGATGAAAGAAGAAATTGATGAGCTCAACTGACAAATTAAAAGGAAAAAGACAGGCTCAGTCATCAAAAACCTCCCAACTAAGAAGGGACCAGGACCATATGGCTTCACAGGTGAATGCTACCAAACATTCTGGAAAGAACTATCACCAGTCCTGCTTAAAATATTCAAAAAAATAGAAGTAGAAGGAACAATGCTTAACTCATTCTATGGTGACAATATTAATCTAATACCAAAGCCAAACAAAGATGTCACAGGAAAGGAAAATTACATACCAATCTCTCTAATGAACCTTGGTGCTAAGATCCTCAACAAAATACTTGCTAATCACATTCAAAAACCCATCAAATGAATTATAAACCATGACTAAGTGGGTTTCATCCTGGGTATGCAGCATGGTTCAACATAAGAAAATCAATCAATGTAATACACCACATAAACACATCAAAATAAAAAAGGCATATGATCATATCTATAGGTACAGAAAAAGCATTCAAAAAATACAGTACACTTTCCTGATAAAAACACTGCAAAAGATAGTAATAGAAGGAAACTTTCTGAAAAAGATAAAGGATATATATGAAAGACCCACAGCTAACATCTTCTCCAAAGGTGAAATCATAAAAGCTTTCCCTTTAAAATTGGAAAAAAAGACAAGGATATCCAATATCACCACACCTACTTACCATTGTGTTAGAAGTACTTGCTCAAGCACTGAGGCAAGGAAAAGAAATAAAAGTTCTCCAAATAGGAAAGAAAGAAGTAAAAAATTTCACCATTTGCAGATGACATGATACTATACATAAAAAGCCCTGAGAAATCTATAACAAAGCTTCTAGAACTTAGAAATGAGTTCAGTAAAGTCGCTGGCTATAAGATCAATGTTCAAAACTCAGTAGCATTTCTGTACACCAATAATGAGCAATCTGAGGAGGAACTTCAAGAAATACAATATTAACTAAAGGAATCAAGTACCTAGGAATCAATTTAACTAAAGATGCAAAGGACTTAGATACAGAAAACTACACAACACTGTTAAAGGAAATCAAAGAAGACATAAATAAATGGAAGAATATTACCTGCTCATAGGAAAGAAGCCTAAAAAGCATTTATATGTCTATCCTCCCTAACTAATCTACAGATTAATGTAATCCCAATAAAAATCAACAGAACATTTTTTAATGAATTGGAAAAGATATTCATGGGGCAATTTCACAGTAAGTGGAGACTCACACAATAACTAAAAGAATATTGAATTCCCACCCTGGAGAGCTCTGACAAATTCTGTAATGGAGCAGCAAGTCCCCCAATTGCAGGGGCAATGACTGGTGAAGGACGATGATCCATTGTAGGGCCCTTGATATTGAAGTCTATGCTTATGAGCCTTTGCTCTTGAAATTTAAACTTAGCCTATTGTTGTGGGGTGCCTCCTGACAGCCTCCTTTTGGCTCAAATGGGCCTCTCTCTGAGCCAAACTCCTCATATAAATGCATTATCTTCCCCACTGCATGGGGCATGACTCCTGGGGATGAGCCTCCCTGGCACCAAGGGATTACTACCAAGCACCAACTAGCAATGCAACTGAAAAAAGACATAAAGTAAAAGGGGGAAAAGGTAAAGGCAAATGAGTTTATATGGCTAAGAGGCTTCAAAGTGAGTTAGGAGGTCATCCCATTGGTAATACTTATGCACATCTCAGCAGGATCTCATAGACTGCCAAAGTGGATACTACTCTAAATAGTGGTGTTCCTGAGGACTCTGGAGACACCCAGGTCCTATGGTCAGGGCAGATAGCTGCAGAGTTTGGTGCTTTTCCAGCGGGCCTTACGTTGGTGTTTGTACTCCTGAAAGTGACAGAGTTAGACTCAATTATGTCTTCCTTATGCATGAGTCGTCTGTCTCTTCTATTTAAGCCTATACTTGGTGTGGAGTTTGTAGGTTTATGTCCAATAGTCTTGAGTCACTGGGCTGCCATGTGCCACCTGTGCCCAGAACCTCATTGGAGTTGTAACACCTACTCTATGTCTCATTGGTCTCACCCAGGACAACTAACAGGAAGATTATGATGGACAACAAACATCTGAAGGAACAGAGAGAGTATGCAACTGCAAGAGAGATTGCCCCATCTATCTTCCCCATAGGATATAAGCCCCCTCTCAATTAGAGGTGGACCTGGACATTACCACCCCAGGGTCCTCAGTATTGGGGAAAGAAATATGGACTAGATTGGACATACTGGTGTCCTACTGTAGGCATACCGTGATTCTAGCAATGGAAGGAATTACAAAAATTGATGTCAAGCTGGTGGCCACTGGAGGCTCTGGGGACAAGGAGAAGAAAAACAGTTATAATATGGGGACTTTTTCAAGACTTGGCTATCAGCCTGAATGACACTGCAATGACAAATATAGGCCATTTTATATCATCATGTGACATGCAGCACTGTGTGGGAGAGAGTGTAGACTACAATGTGAACTATGGTCCATGCTTAATGGCAAAGCCCCAGGATGCATTTATCAACTGCAATGAATGTGTCACATTAATGAAGGATGCTTATGTGGGAGGGTGTGGGAGGTGTGGGGAGTGAGGCATATGGAAATCCCTATATTTTGTGTGTAACATTTATGTAATCTAAGTATCTTTTTACAAAATATTTAAAAATAAATAAATTAGACATAAATGAAATAACAGCTATGTATGGCAGGGGAAGCTTAAGAGAGATTGAGAGGTAAATATTAATGTTTACCAAAAAGCATAGAGTGAAAATGAGTCACAACTATTATATATTGCTAATGTATATATTATATCATGGCAAGGAGGAGTGAAAACATGGATAAGTAGATACACATAAATAAATAAAATAATGTATAAATTATGCTTTTAAAATAGTTAATGTTGCTGTAACATTTTAAAGGAATTAAAAATGAATGTATTTAATAAAACAAGTCCATGGTTTACATTATGGTATTTTTCACCATATATTACCTTATACTTAACACCTTGCATTATTGTGGTGTATTCTTTAAAATTCATGAAAACTATTTTTATAATTTTACTATTAACTATAGTACATATTTTACAATAGGGTTCCTTTTCTTATACAACCCCATGTTTTATTGTTTAATTTTTATTCTATTGACACATATAAGATCTAAAATTTACTCTTACAACAACATTTAAATATATAATTCAGTGTTTTTAATTACATTCACAATATGGTGGTACCGTTAACAACATCTGTATTAGTTAGCAACAGGAGTGCTCATGCAAAATACCAGAAATCTGTTGGGTTTTATAAAGGGTATTTATTTGGGATAGAAGCTTACAGTAACCAGGCCATAAATTATAACCTACCTCCCTCACCAAGGTCTATTGCAATGTGTTGGCCCAAGATGGTGGGTGATGTCTGAGAGAGTTCAGTCTTCAACCACTCTTGTCTCTCTCCCAGGGCTTGTATCTCTCTGGGTTCAGCTTCTCTGCTCTCTCCACAAGGCCAGTTGTAAACTATCAGGCAAATGGCTCATCTGCCTTCCTTGGGCCTCTGCTGTGTCTAATGGAGCTTCCTCTCATTTCTCATTTATCTCCCTCTCTGTGTGCTTACTTTCCAGGCTTCAGGATCAAAAACTCCCACTGTCTCCTCTGCCTTGTCTTTTACTCTGTGGTGGATGGGGGCTTGATGTCCTGCTGATGTGGCCCAATCAAAGCAAAAGTCATAATTTAATCAAGTAAAAGTGAAAACACTGAATTCAATAAAATCTAATGGCATCACTAGCCCAGAGGAACAGACCAGTTTACAAACATAATCAGTATTTCTTTTTGGAATTCATCAATAATAGCAAACTGCCACACCATCCATTTCCAAAACTTTATAATCAACCTAATTACAAATTCTGTACAAATTAAACATTTACTTCTCTTTCCCTACCCCTAACCTAGCACTTGGTAATCTATATTCTAGAAAACTCAATGAGATTGCTTACCCTATATATTTGATATCAGTGAGAGCATATAATATTGATCCTTTTGTGTCTGACATATTTCATTGAGAATAATGTCTTCAACTTTTGTTCATTTTGTCATGTGCAACAGGACTTCATTCCTTTCAATGGTTGAATAATTTTACATTATATATATGTATATAATTATTCATCCATTCATAAGTTGATGGGCAATTGGGTTGTTCCCATCTTTTGGCAAGTATTAATGATGACACAAGGTTCATTGATGGGCAAATATCTGTTCAAGTCCCTGATTTTTATTATTTTTTATATATACCTAGTATAGATAGATTGCTGTGGCATATGATAATTGTACAGTTAGATTTCTGACAAACTGCCAAATCTTCTTCTACAGTGGCTGTACCATTTTCATTCCCACCAGCAATGAATGAGTGTCCAAATTTCTCCTCATCCTCTCCAACACGTGCAATATTCTGTGATTTTTTTAATAGTAGCAATTCTAGTGGGAGTGAAATGTTATCTCACTATGGTTTTGATTTGCATTTCCCTAAAATCTAGAGAGGATGAGCATGCTTTCATGTGCATTTTAGCCATTTATATATCTTCTTTGAAGAGATGTGTATTCAAGACTTTTGTCCATTTAAAAATGAGTTGCTTTTCTTTTTATTGTTGAGTTTTAGGATTTCTTTATATAGTCTGGATATTAGACTATTATTGGATATGTGGTTTCCAAATATTTTTCTCCCATAAATTAAGTTGTCTTTTTACTTTTGTGATAAACCACTTTTGTTCAAAGGGTTTTAATTTGGATGATGTCCCATTTACCTTTTTTTTTGTTTGTTTGTTTTGCTTTTTGCTTGTGCTTTCAGTGTAAAGTCTGCAATAATAGTTGGAGACTTCAGTACACAACTGCCAGTATTGTATAAAACAACTGGGCAGAGGATAAATAAAGGAACAAGAATTTAAATAATATGATAAATGTACTAGAACTAACATATCTATTGAGCACTGCACTCAAAGACAACAGGATATACAGTCTTCTCAAGTGGTAATGGACCCTTCTCCAAAATAGACCATATATTGGATCACAAGATAATACTAAATAAAAATAAAAAGATTGAAATTATACAAAACATTTTTCTGATCATAACGGAATGAAGTTGGAAATCAAAAATGGATGAAAAAAGGGAAAATTCATAAAAAATATGGAGGTTAAGCAACACATTCTTATAAAATCTGTGTGTCAAAAAGAAATTGAAGGAGAATCCAGCAAATATCTATTTTTAAAGATTTATTTTCTTTATTGATTCCCCCCACCTTGTTGTTTTTGCACTCACTGTCTGCTATCTGTGTCCATTCACTGTGTGCTCTCTGTGTCAGCTTGTCTTTTCTTCTTGTCTTCTCTTTAGGAGGTAATGGGAACTGATACTGGGGATCTCTGGTGTGGGAAAGAGGCACTCAACTGCTTGAGCCACCTCAGCTCCCTGGTTTGTTGTGTCTCCTTATCTTTCCTCATCTCTTGTGTCAGCTCTCTGCATGGGCCAGCCCTCTGATTAAGCCAACTCTCCATAGGGTCTGCTCTCTGCATGGGCCAGCTTGCCTTCACCAGAAGGGCCCAGGGAATGAACCCATGACTTCCCATATGGTAGATGGGAGCCCAATTACTTGAGCCACATGGCTTCCCTCAACAAATATCATAAGATGAGTGAAAATGGGGACTCAATTTATCAAGACTTATTGGAAACCACAAAGGTAATGCTGAGAAGGAATTTATAGCCCTCAATGCTTACATTGAAAAAGAAGAAAGGGCTAAAATTAAAAATTTTAACTGCACACCTGGAGGAACTAGTAAAAGATCAGCAAACTAATCCCAAGACAAGCTGAAGAAAAGAAATATTAAAGATCAGAGAAGAAATAAAAGAAATTAAGACAAAAAAACAATAGAAAGGATCAACAAAACCTAATGTTGTTCTTTGAGAAGATCAACAAAATTGACAAACTCTTAGCTAGACTGACAAAGAAAAAAGAGAGAAGATACAAATAAATTAAAAAAAAGAAATGATAGGGGGACATTACCACTAACCCTGTAGCAATAAGAGCATTTAGAAGAGGATACTATGAACAACTTTATGCTAAAAAATTAGACAATGTAGAGGAGATGGACAAATTCCTAGCAACACAGGAACCAATTATAATAACTCTGGGAGAAATAGAAGGACTTAAAGCAATGACAAGTGAAGATATTGAAACAGTCATCAAAAACCTCCCAAAATTGAAAAGCCTGGGACCAGATGTCTTCACAGGTGAATTCTACCAGTCATTCAAAGATGACTGAACACCAGGATTGCTCCAGCTCTACCAAAAAATTAAACAGGAAAAAATGCACCAAACTCATTCTATAAAGTCAAAATAACAAAATCATATGAAGATACTACAAAAAGAAAAGAAAATTAAGACCAATATCGCTAATAAGTATAGATGGGAAAATCATCAACAAAATACTTGCAAACTGAATCCAAAAGCATATTAAAAGAATTATAAACCCACTGATGCAATGTCCAATGAACTCATGAACATATTTATATGCTTTACAGGCATGTCCCAGGTGAACACTTAACCATGCATCTCCCATCACTGACACCTTGCATCAGTGATTCTCCTCTGCCATTATTTTGACAATTCTGTGAACCAAAACCTCTCCGAAAATGAAGCCAGCCAAATAACCAAACAATATTAATATGAAAATGAAATAATAATTTTTAAAAATAGCCAATAAAATACAAAAAAATTAAAAATTGAAATAATAAAAAGGAAATAAAATTTTTGGGTATTGTGTTTTCATCACTGAAAGACAAGATCTGTTGTCTTATATTTACAGTGACATTTTCTTTCATATATTCTCCAGTGTCCTCTTCTTCTTCATTTTATTATCAAAGAAGCTTTAGGTTTCAGAAAATTCACAGTAAACATAGAAGATTTGCATGTTCCAAATGCCTTCATGCTTTCCATCCTCCCCTATTAATATCATTTTACATGGAGATTGTACAGTTTAAAAAATTGATGTACAAATATGGAAGCATTGCTAGTAACCATGGTAAAGGATTTATATTATGGTTTATATTTTGGATCATACACTTTATAGGTTCTGACAAAATTTGAAGTGGCCTGTATTCATTATTCTAATATCATTCTGAAGAGTTTTATTGCCCTAAAAATTCTTTATGTTCCACCTATTCTATTCTTTCTTCCCCCTCTCCTTGGAATCTATGGCAACCACTAAGCTTTGATTTTTGAAGAATAAGATTCATACTTACTTGCAATCATCTCAGTGGGTAGAGATCCACAAAATAACTGAAAGGATATGGAATTCCCACCCTGGGGAGTTCTGCTACACTCCCTAATAGGACAACCAGAATCTCCCAAGCGTCAATGAAGGAAGATAGACCATTAGGCCAGGCCTTTGATATTGATGATTGTACTTATGATCCTTTTATTGTGAAATTGAAACTTAGCATATTATTATATACTGCCTAAGAGTTACCTCTGAAAGTATCGTTGTTGTTCAGATGTGCCCTGTTTCTAAGCCAAACTCAGCATATATGCAAACTACCTTCCTCCCACCATGGGTCATGACACAGGGATGAGCCTCCCTGGCAACAAGTGATTATTACCAAGTGCCAAACAGCAATGCATTTAGAAAAAACTAACAAAAAGATGGATATGATAAAAACAAATGAATTTTTATGGCTAAGAGATTTCAAAGTGAGTTGGGGGTTCATTACAGAGGTTACGACTATGCAAGTCTCAGTAGGATCTCATTGACTGCCACAGTAAACAGTGTCTCAAATAATGGGGCTCCTGAAGGCTCTGGAGACATCCAGAAAATATAAGCAGGGGAGACAGCTCAGAAAATTGGACCTTATCAGAAAGACTTACTTTAGAATTTATTCTCTCCTGTGTAACAGTTTTAGACTCATTTATAAGTTCTCTCCACCTGGCTCTTCTGTCCCTTTTAATTGAATCCATATTTTTCACTATTCTTGATAAATATATGTCCCAGAGATTTGAATCTTTCATCCATCCATGGGCCAGTTGAGCCCTGGATTTCAGCAGAGTTGCAACACTTACTGTCCTGTTCATTGGACTCACCCAGGACAACAAAGAAGTAGATGATAATGGACAATGCTAAATTCCAAGTGACAGAAAGTGTCTGCAACTGCAAGCAAGATAGCTCCATCCATATGCTCCATGGGATCTATGCTCTCTCACAATCAGAAACATAGAGGGCAACCTCATCTCCAATTCCTCAAGATTGGGGAATGAACAATGGAATAAAGTATACTTACTCTTATTCTTCTATAGGCTTATTATGTTCTAGCAATGAAAGAACTCTTGTCATTGATGTAAAGGCAGTGGCCACTGGAGGTTCTAAGGGATGGGAGAGGGAAGAATAGTTGTAATATGGGGGATATTTTTTGGGACATTGGATTTGTCCCGCATGACATTGCAGTGACAGAAACAGGCCATGGTATATTTGTCATGTGTTGTTGTCAGGGTGCGGCGCAAAAAAAGTGTCAGACAAGTTGATGCATATGAAGCAGAGGGCTGCAGCTCACTCAGGCAAAAA
>JAQZBX010103733.1:0-11027 GCA_029593785.1 Cabassous unicinctus | reverse complement strand
TTGTATGACTCAGTAGTTCATTTCTTTTTACTGTTGAGTAGTATTCCATCATATGGATATACCACAGTTTGCTTACCCATTTATCTGTTGAAAGACATCTGGGTTGGTTTCCAGCTTTTGGCAATTATTTATGAATAAAGCTTCCATAAACATTCATGGATGGAGTTTTATGTGACCATAGTTTTCAATTCACTTGGGTAAACACCTGGTAGTGGAAAGCCTAATTTATATAAGTATATGTTTAACTTTCTAAGGAACTGCCAAGCAATTTTCTAAAGCAGTTGTTATGTTTGCAGTCCCACCAGCAATGAATGTTTTTGTTGCTCTCCATCTTCACCAGCATTTGATTGTCCACAGTCTTTTTAAAGCAGAAAGTCATCCCCCTTGACACTTCTTCCTTCCTATTGCCCTCTGCCTGGATTACAAGGTAATCCATACTCTTGCTTTGTAGTCTGTTGGGTATCAGTGAAGGTGATTTTAGACTACTTCACATTTCCACTGTGCACTAAAGTACTAGCCCATGTTTAATCTCTCAGCCGTACTATAAGGCAGGTTTAGCAAACATTCTTAGGTTGGTATGGCAAGAGCACCATGCTTGACAAGAATTCCTTTATGTCTTCCTCCAACTTCTGCTTTTGTGTAGCCTCTTAGCTTCCTACTCATCTAAGCCTCATTTTAGCCTAAACAAATGAATCCACTGAAATCCTAGAGAGGTCATGGGTCCTGACTAGATACTGGGGTGTTGTTCACTCCATGTGACTTTCCAGCTGGGTGGCTAGAGCTTAAGTCATCAAGAAGGGGCTCTGTGCCAAGCCCCTCTTCAGAGTCCCTGCCTCTTACTTGGCAGCTGGCACATTCTCATAGTCATTAGAGTCCTCATCTGACATCTCTTCTCCATGTTTCACCTGAATGTTCCCACTCTGTGCCGATGGCTGAAAGACCATGTTATCCCTTAAACCCAGGAACCTCCCTGATTGCATGACAGGTTGGACATGGTTCCCCAGGCCATCAGTCCTATCCTCTACATGGTCTGTGTTTGAGAATGTCACCTCTTCTTCCTCCTGGTGCTGGCTTCCATTGGGATCTGCTGGTGGGACATTTTCATAATCTCCACAATCCTGAAAAGCCACCCAGGGCTGCTTCCCCTGGAAGGCTCTGAGATCCAATTCTGACATGTTGACATAATCATTTGAGCTCTGGGAAGAACCTTCCCCATTGCTGAGTTGGTCACTGTCCTCAGTTCCTGGACACCAAAAACGGGTGCAATCACTGGCATCCTCACATCCCAAATCTTTTTCCCCACCAAACTCGAGCTCCTGTGTTCTTGGGAGAACAAAGGGATTCCCAGGGGAGCTGTTGGTGGAAGCTAGATTCTCAGCAATCTCTTCTGTTGTGGGGACGTTGACATAATCTCTCGAATCCTCTGAAGAAATGCTTGGGCAGTCTCTGGAAGCTCCGACATTGATATAGTGTGCTGAAGGAGTGAGATCCCCACACATCTGGGGCACTGTGGCATTGTCATAGACACCTACTGTGTACCCCATGGCACAGATATGGGCTCTATGCACCTGGGTGGCACTGCCTGCTTGTGATGGCTGTGGGGAAGAAGAGAAAGTCAGTGACAGGATAGAAGACAGCAATATGGGCAAAGCCTTTCTTCTTCCCTGCCCAGTACTGCTATCTTATAATTCCTTCACTCTGTTCTCCATCTTGGAGAAAAGCTCTAAATCAGGGCTCACAAAACACAAGGCTTTAGATGCCAGATAGGTGCCAGAAAAGTGGGCTGAGTTTAAGAAAAGCAACAGTGTAAATGTGATGATAAATTGCAACTGGTTTTTGGCCACAGTGTGGGGGTTCAATGAGGAGCTCAGGGAAGTATTATAAACTGGAAGAACCTGTCTTTTCAGAGTGCGTTGACAGGCAATATAGAATACTGGCTAAAGGTAGAGGCTTAGGGTGAGGCTGAGAGGTTCAAGTCCCAGCTTCATCATTTACCTGCTGAGTGAGTTTGGACAAGTTACCTAATCTCTCTGTGCCCTAGTTTCCTAATTTATGAAATGCAGATAATCATATCTACATCATAAGATTTTTATGAGTAAATAGATTACTACATATAAAGCATTTAGATCCTGACAAATAGTAAACACTTTAAAAAATGCTTTTTTATTTTTTATTATTAAAGAGACAGCTGGCACACAGACCCTGGTAAATACTGTCATTTAGAGATGCTGGTCTGATGTTTCCAGAACTTCTGAATTTTCAAGAAAAGCTGGAAATCTAGACCATCAATGTGAAATCTTTTAGATTTTAAACTGTTGGCAACTGGTTCAAAAGTTCTTAAAACGGGAAGCGGGTGTGGCTCAATGGATAGAGCACCTGTTTACCATATGAGAGGCCCCGGGTTCGCTTCCCGGCGCCTCCTTGTGAGGGCAGGCTGGCTCGCGCAGAGATAAGCAGACACAGAGAAGACACGCAGCGAATGGACACAGCAACACAAGCGGCAAGGGGGGGATAAATAAATAAAATAAATAAATCTTTAAAAAAAAAAAAGTTCTTAAAACACTACATAGAGTCTAAACCAAACATGTTATGGGCCTTTGGTCAGTTTGGGACCTAAACTCTAAATGCAAAATCCCCGTAGGTCCCACCCCAAACCCTGGAAGTAGCTTTGGCCCTGGAGTTTCCTCTTCCCTGTCCTTTATCAGCTGTTTGGACCTGCTACTCCAAGAAGTCTGAAGAAGCAGGAGGGAAAGGAGATGGAGGAAGTAAAGGAAGAGGAGGAGGAGGAAGCAAAGGTGGAGGTGGCTGTGTAGCCATTGAACCTAAACCTCTGGGTAATGAGAGGCTGGGTGGGTAACAAATCAGCAGCAGCAGCAGCAGCAGCAGCACTGTCCTTACCCAGGGATGACCAGAAAACAGAAGAGACTAATCCTTCAACAAACAAACAAGAACTTATCTAAGAAAATGAGCATCCTGATCTCCAGAGTGGTCCCTTTACTGTACACGGTGCCTCTGCACCAAACTCTCCTTCTTGGAAGTTGCACTCAGGCCAAGACCATAAGACATACAGGCTTATTGTTATTAATTATTATATACCCTTTGTAACCTCAAAGGGTATCCCTAGTTTGATCAAACACCTTATCCATCAGCAACAGTGCTGAATCATGGATGAATATTTCTATGATTGAGGATAATTGGAAAAATATAATACAGGCCCTAGAAGTAATTCCCAAAGCAGGATTTTAAATATGTTTTGAGGACAGACAGCATTGTGGGGATATTTGTGATTACTTTGAAGGGGATGTACTCATCTGGATAAGCAAGTTATGTCTTTGTTAAAGCAATCCATTTCAGTCCTAACATCCTGTACTTGAATACGTGTGTCCTGGTGCCTTTCTTAAAAGCCCAAACACTTGTTCCTGTCTTTCTTAATTTTCCATTCTTGGGCAGGAGGGAGGTCCTGAGGCTAGTCTTTCCAATGTATTAATAGGGCTGCAGGGTGAGTGCCAAAGGACATGCTGTTTGTATGTGGTGAAAGAAGATCCCAGCCCTTGAGTGCTTTCACCTCAGTTCTTCTGCCAGAGACATGTCATTTCTCTCAAGGGGTTTGTCTTTTCATTTAGCTCTTACCGCATGCTCTGAGGAAAGGCTGTCAGAATATCTGGAGAGGAGGCTCTCAGTACTGAAAATACGGACACTCCTTGACTGATGTCTCCCTGAAAGGACAGAGAATAAATCCTGAGGACTTCAGCCCAAACAATCCCTGCATCATGAGTGAAACTGGGTGTGTGGGTGCCTGGCATTTCCTGCCTGTGGCCTGGGGTTCCTTGGAGAGAGGGCCCGTGCTCAAGTGACCTGAGATCTGGTCCGACCTCAGCTTCTGTGATCCTGGAGGACAGCAGCACAGGGACTGGGGATGCTGTGAAGTAAGGAAGCTTCTGTGGAGGGTCATCCTGGCCTCTAATCCCAGTGGCCGTGCTCTCCTTCTGCATGGCTTCCCCTTACCCAGACACTCCCGTCTTTCCTTGGCTACCTTATGCCAAGTAAAAACGTGGCTCCCCACCCAGGTGAGATTCTGCTCCCTTTTTAGAGCTCTCTAGGTCCTCCACTGGAGCTGCATCTTATAGTCTGTCCCATTCTCCTCGATGCTCTCTGAAAGGCAGTCAGGCCCGGGAGCTTAGAGAAAGCTGCTCCGGGGTGGTGAGAGATGCATCCCGGGGGGGCAGTTCAGTGAGCCTGGACTATGTGGATTCGTGGATTCGAGGGAAGAACTTACTCAGCTCTTCTTGCCTCCGAGGCAAGAGATCATAAATATTTTTGGCTCGTTGTCTGGGTCGAGGCAGGCTCATTAAGGGCATGACGGTAACTCGGAGGTAAGGAACTGGCCCTGCAAGGCAATGAGTGAGAAAGGGTCAGGGATCAGCTGCACAGAATGAAAATATTCCCCACTCTCCATAAATCATAAAAAAATACACTTTCACATTTGACCAATCCCATTTGATATGGAAAAATAGGGGACTCGGTGGACAGAAGCCAGAAGGTTAAAGTGGGGCATAAGGATAACAGGCCAATCACTTTCAAAATGGAACTCAAATCAGCACTTGGCATTTTGGAGCCACGGGTCAGGATCTTGAGTGAGACGGATAAGAACAGATGAAATGGAGGACTACTCAGAGCAATAGAGTATCCCTGGAAAATAACTCGACGAGGGAGATTAGATAGCCAAAACAGGGGTTTAAATGCCAAGTTTGATGATCAGACTTAGTGTGCTTCAACTCAGGACAAACAAGGGACTCACGCTTCTTCCATTTATTCCGGTTCCACAGGATGCAGAAAACCGCGATGACCAGGAGGATGGCAAGGAGGAGGGCGGCCAGCCCAGTAAAGGTGCTGCTGCTCTGGTCCGTATCTCTAGGAGGAAAACCAAGAACCACACCCACCTCAGGAGGGTGAGTGCAGGAAAGCCAAGGCAGGACAGGGGCCACCTCTGAAGAGTGACTTCGTGGATAGAAGGGAACTAGACAAGGGAGAAAGGGAACTATCCCCTTTGAATGCTGCTGTGTGCCAGGAGTTTGCATGTGAAACTTATTTAATTTTCACAGCAATCCTGTCTCCCTTTGTGGTCAAAGAACTTGAGATTTAGACTCAGAGAGGTAAAGTAACTTATCAAAGATCATATAACTAGTAAGTGACAGAGATGGATGACTCCAGATCTCTTTGAGTTCAAAGATCATGTCCACTTCCGCCACTGTCCTCCAAACTTGGAAAGTCAAGTCAGATTGCCTGTGTCCCCCCACCCCCACCCCCACCCCCACCCCATTCCCCACTCCTGGGCTTGCACAGAGGAGAGGATTACCCAACTCACAGTAAGGGAGTGGCTCTGTGACAGAGTCCACCTTGGGTGAACTTGAGTAGCCCCCAGGCACCAATATGTGGAGCTGGTCTCCAAGCAACACTCTGCTGTTGTGTGAAATTTAACCAATGCAAATGTACGGAACAAGTTCTGTGCTACTTTGCAATTCCCCCACAGGGCTGGAGATACTGCTCTGCTTTGCTTTGGTGTTGAAATGTATCCAGATGAGTGCAACTTTAGGCGGCTGTGCCTACTGTAACAGGAAGCAGCCAAGTGAGTTAGAAGCAGGAATTCAGTCGCAGTCTTGCTACCCACAAACTATCAGAAATCAGGTCATCTGCCAGGGAATTTCTGTGAAAGTTTTTGTCCTCCTAAGTTCTAGGATTGTTTATCCAGCTTTCTCCTGGACATTTCTATTAGGCTGCCTAACTGACATCCCAAGTCAAGTAAGTATGTCCAAAACATAACTCCTGTTCTTCCCATGAACCTGCTCCTCCCCAGTGTCATCCATCATCTGGTGGCTCAAAACCTTGGAGCCATCCTTGCTGGCTCTTTTTCTTTCAGCCTCACTTTCAGTGAATCAGCAAATTCTGTCTGCCCTAACCTGGGCCTCTATCACCTCTTGCCTCCTCCTCTGCTACCACCTTGGTCCAAGCCACCATGAGTTGCATATGGAACTTTGCGATCACCGCCCTAGCTGCTCTCCTTGCTTTCATTCTCCCTCCCAACCTACTATATTCACACATGAACCAGCGTGATCATTCCAAACAGAAAATCAGATCGTGTGCCTCCTCTTATTGTGAACTTCCATGGCTTCCTATGGCCCTTGGAACAAACTC
Organism: Cabassous unicinctus; assembly: GCA_029593785.1. Classification (NCBI taxonomy): domain Eukaryota; kingdom Metazoa; phylum Chordata; class Mammalia; order Cingulata; family Chlamyphoridae; genus Cabassous; species Cabassous unicinctus. Next base: position 4,835 of record JAQZBX010103733.1, on the reverse strand, counting down.
CATAGTCCCGACCTAGTGACGACTTAATTAAGGCGCCACATGATGGGGCTTCTGTCTGTCTTCCAACCTCATTTCCTACCACTTGCCCTCTGATCCCTGCACTTCACCCTCCAGGATGCCTTGCTGTTCCTTGCCCATGCCAAGCACAGTCTCGTCTCAGACCTGATGCTCCCTCTCCCAGGAGCCCTCCTCTCCCAGCTGTCGGTGTGGCTCGGTCCCTCTACTCATTTGGGTCTCTTCAGGCATGTCTTCCCTGACAACCACCTTATTACTCTCAGTCTCCTTGTCCTGCTCTATTTTTTCTTCATAGCACTTAAGACTGATTAATAGTATATTGTACATTTATACATTCATTTGTGGATCTGTTTATCATTTGCGCCCCGCACTTGACTGCCAGCTTCCGGAGATTAGAGACTTATCTACCCTGTTCACCTGGTACCTGGAACAGTGCCTGGTGCTTAGCAGGGGCCTGATGGATATCTGTTAAGTGAATGAGTGAATAAATAAATAAACAAATGAATATAGAAATAGTCTGGGGGTGCTGCAGGGTTCTGACAACTTTTATGAATTCATTCCCCATCAATGCTTATGTCCGCCTGTGAGTGGAATGTGTTTGTCATGGTAATATCAGTTATTTCCGAAAACTGTGACAATTTTAAAATTTATTATCATTGGATTCAGCTATTAGAGCACTGAAATGTATATCTTTCAGTGTTACTAAAGTTTCAAGTACTGATAGATTTTTTATTTATATGAGATTGAAAGCTTTAGATGTAACATTTACGTCAGAAATTAGTTCTGTGAGATTTTGTCCAAAGACATGTCTTTAGTACATCTATTATAACATTTTTCATTCATGGCAAGTCTTTAGGACCTAACAACATATCTTTGGGGAAAGTGGACCTTTTGTTTCCATCATGGTGGGACCTAGTGCTTCTGAGGAGTGATTGGTGGGATCTAAGATAGGAAAGACTGCGAACAGCGAACAGGATCGCTAGGAAGTGAGAAATCCAGCTGGGCTAGGCAGCTAGCTCCAAGAAAATCCTGTGTTAGTACAGCTTTTCCTCTCCCCCAACAACTCCCTTCTCTCCTCAACACCTATTCTTTCCCTCTCAGCAGGCCTGAGAAAACTTCTCTGAAACTAGAGTTTGATGGTCTCAGTGGACCTGAGCTTGGTTGTCAGGGGTGGCAGCACAGCTGTGTTTCAAGCCCTCCAGGGCAGATCAGGGCCCTGGGTCAGGGATGATGGAGCTGACCTCCCTGAGTCACTCACCCATCCAGGCTGCCAAGAGTTACTCACAGAGTGCTGGGCTCCGAGGTCCTCCTTGTGGTTTGTGAAAAGGTTGGAGCGATGACATCCATTGTCACAGGGTTCAGCTTCTCCTCCTAAGCCTTCTCTTGTCCAAAATCAGCTAGCCAACATGTCTGTCATTTTCCCTGGCTCTTCCTAAGTTGCTGACTCCCAAGAGAAAAGGCAAATTGGTTTGTCTTTTGCATATAGTCCTGTGGGGGTTTAACTACTTTATTAGTAGATAATGGAAGAATGACAGAAATTCTCCCTGTATTCAATAAAGTCTCTCAAAAAAAGTCTTCCGGTTTATATTTCTTTCTAAAGCACACAATCTTTCTTTCTAGAACTTTCTTTCCCCCACTCATCTCCCCTGCAATCCCTACCCCTGAAAAGTCAGACTTAGTTGACCCAACATGTAAAAAACAACAGGTTGACTCTACCTGGAAGTGGCTACGATGACCACTGCAGGAGGTGAGGCCTCATCCCTTACGGGCCCTTGAGGCTGGAGGCTCAGGGTAGTCAGTGGTCTCTGCCTTCTGGTGGAAGTGTGAGGGCCACAGAGGGGGAAACCGCCGAGAGCCCCAGGAGAGGCTCGGTGAACAGCTCATCCCCCCAGCCCTAAGCAGAGAGAAAAGAGTAAACCACTTTGCCTGAATGGAAACAGAGAGTCAGTCACAGGAAGCGGCACCACCAATGTGCTAATGAAGCATGGGGCACAGGAAATGCTGCTGAGCTCTTAAGAAGACAGCAGAAAACATGGCTTCACCCCAGGTTCCCTGTGGTCTGTGATGAGGGTGATTGAAATGGGACAGGGTAGTGAGGGATTTGTGATTGTTCATCCTGGCTTTCTGAGACATTTAGAGTTCTGTAAGCTTCCTGGTTAATTTTTTTTGTTTTTTTTTAAGTTGCTCTAAGGAGCATGGGAGGGTACTTTTTAGAAACAAGTGCAGTTCTCTGGCATCTCCTTTCTGAATCAGTGGGTGGAGGATGCAGAGGGGGCCAGCTAAATGTTTTTCTCAACAGACACTTCCCAGGTGATTTTGATGGAGATGGTTCATTTTTCACATTTTGAGAAATGTGCTCTGGATATAATGGAGCTCATGCTGGGCTCTCAGGACCCCTGCTCCCTGAAGACCTGCCCTCAGGAGCTCCCACCTGCTGTTCTCAGGGGTCTTGAAGAAAATCCATCACAGTCCCTCTTATTGGACACCTGTCTCAGAAGCTGTAAAATTCATCCCAGGTGTCTACCCAAAGTATCCCAACTTCAAATATTGTTCAAAATTTGTTTCTCTCTTTCCTTCTTCCCTCTACCAATCTCTTTGCATCTTGGAAGAGCTCCAATAGAAGGGGCACTAAGACAAGTGTAAAGATGTGAAGAAGAGGGGAGCCAATGTGGCTCAGGGGTTGAGTGCTGGCTTCCCACATACAAGGTCCCAGGTTCGATCCCTGGCCCTAGTACCTCAAAAAACAAAACAATACAAACAAGACTCCCTTTAAAAAAAATAAAATAAAATAAAAAAATAAAGATGTGAAGAAGCTCCTTGCCTTTCCCAGGAGACATCAAGGTCAGGGTTAGGGTCCACCAGCCCCTGCCCTGCATCCAGCCTCCCAATTCCCCCCTGCCCTTCTAGGGGCGACAGATTGGCTCTGGCAGGTTCTCCCGAGGAGCTCTGCCATTCCAGGGCCTCTTGTCTCCCTCTGAGGAGCCTTAACTGGCAGGAAGACTCAGAGGTGACTGGTCCTAGTGCTGGAACCTGGGTCTCTGTAGACTTCTGTGGATTGGGCATGAGGAAGAACTAGGGCCTCTCCCGGGGGCAGGGTCCATGGTTCCATTGCCCTCGTGGCTGGGACTGGTGGACAGGAGAGGTTCCCCCAGGCCCATCCTGAAACATCGGAGCCAGGCCTGGTAAGGGGCTTATGTGACCCGGAACTTGATAGTACAGGGGAGGGGCGGGTAGAACCAAACCAGAACTGCATCCCTTTCCACTTAGGAAGCCAGAGTGTTACTTTATTTTTATTTATTTATTTATTTATTTATTTTTAAGTACTTCAGTTTAAACAATGTTTTATTAAACTTATAATTAACCATGTTACTTTATTATTATTTTTAAAATTTTTATAGGGTGTTGCTTTAAACATTTTTAAAAAACAAAAACAACTTTCCCCTGTGTGTGACCATTTCAGGGCCTCACTTCTCTTATCTACCCAGCCTGCTCCAGTCAGAGTAATATTTCCTCAGGCCTTCTGCTCTCTCCTGCCTCCAAACTCCCTCCTCAAAGGAGGCTACCCATGTTCCCTGCTTCCAGGCCGCAGGCTGATCTCTCAGGCTTTTAGGCTGCAATGGTTACAGCTTTGTTCCCAAGTCCACTGCCTTCCCTCAGGGGGTCTCTGGAAGGGGTCTCATGGCCATGTTCTGACCAGTGGGGTCCCAGCTGTTACAGCTTTATCTGACCAGGCGCTTTCCCTGTTTCCTATACTAACCTGCCTCAACTCCCCCTTCAGGGAGTTCACAACCTTATTCTTAAAGGGAGCTGAAGGACAATGGTCATTCTTCTATAGCTGCTTCCTGCTGGTTAAGGGTGGTAGTCCCTGCCTGATGGGGTGTGAAACTCTCTGGCTATTCTATTGAGGTTGAGAGAAGGCAGGTCCTGAACTGTGGTTGGAAATGGATAAAATCCCCACATGACTAATACCTTGTTCTGGAAAGCGTTGATTCTGGAAGAAATAAACTTAGCTAGAATTTTGAAGATACATGGTCCCACTAAAAGGATAAAGAAAATGGTGGTAAGTAGCCCCAAAAAGGGAGTCAGTCACAACATATGGACCATGAGAGTGAGAAAGGCCAGGTGCCTCCAAAGGCCACATCCTCCCGAAGTTGATGTGCTTGACCTTGTAGGTTTTGAATGCTGTCTAGGACTATTCCGGAGCGATTTACATAGAAACAGCATTCCTCCCTGAGGATTAAGCAGGGTCCTCCCTGTGCTGCTGTCAGCATGTTTGGTTATGGCTCTGAGATTTTGCCGCATCACGGTGATTTAGCCACTTTTTAATGATTTTAAGGTTGAATATTATGTATGATTATAAAGTATTAAGAGGGGAGGGGTTTGCCACTAATTCAATGATGTTGCTAACATCAAAAACCTTTCAGAAGTCCTCTTTGAGAAGACAGAAGCAGTGGGTTAAGAGTTTCAACCTGGGGAAGCGGGTGTGGCTCAGTGGATAGAGCCCCCGTTTACCATATGGGAGGCCCGGGTTTGCTTCCCAAGGCCTCCTTGTGAGGGCACGCCGGCCTGAGCGGTGCGGTGGGCTGATGCAGCAACCTCAGGGCAGGAAGCGGGTGTGGCGCAATGGATAGAGCACCCGTTTACCATATGAGAGGCCCCGGGTTCGCTTCCCGGCGCCTCCTTGTGAGGGCACGCTGGCCTGAGTGGTGCGGTGGGCTGATGCGGCAAGACCTCACAGCAAGGGGGAGATAAGCAGACATGGAGAAGACACGCAGCAAATGGACACAGTAGCACAAGCAGCAAGGGGGGGATAAATAAAT
>JAQZBX010103732.1:0-11029 GCA_029593785.1 Cabassous unicinctus | reverse complement strand
TCATGAGAGTTTCCATCTTGAGGCCTACGTTGTGGAATTCTGATTTGCCAAACCCCACAGGCTTGTGAGCTAATTCTTAAAATAAATTTCTTAATATTTACATGAATACCTCACAGTTCTGCTCCTCTAGAAAATCCTAATATAGGTTTTATGTGCATTCAATAAAAATTAAATAAATTAAATGAAGAGATAGTTAGACGTGGATGCATATAAATATTCAGCTATATATGGATTCACTAATTCTTAGGCCAATAGTTGTAGGATGCTGGTCTGTGGCAGTTGGATTTCATGCATGTGCCAGATGAAAGAAGAAATGAATTTTTTTAAAAATTAATAAATTCATTAAAATAGTGAGGTAGAGCCAGTGGCCATTGGACGCTTTCAGGGCAGGGAAGGGAAAAGCAGTTGTAACACAGGGGCTTTTTCGGGACTTGGGAATTATCCTGAGTGACATTACAATGACAGATATAGGCCATTTTACATCAGCATATAACATGCAGAACTGTGTGGGAGAGAGTGTGGTCTACAATGTGAACTATGTTCTATACTTAATGGCAAAAACCCAGGATGCGTATATCCAATGCAGGAGATGTACCACACTAATAAAGATGTTTATATGGGATGTTATGAGAGGCAAGGGAAGTGGGGAACATGGGAATCCTCGTAATTTTTCTGTAACATTTATGTAATCTAAGCATCTCTTAAAATATAAATAAACAAATAAATAAAAATTCTTGACATAAAAAAAAATCAGTAAATTCAAGTATCAAAAGAAGTACATATGAATAAAAGCAAAACCGAATATCCCACAGGGAGTAAATATATATATTTGTATTCACTCTGATCTGTGTATGTGCATTTGGGTGTATGTGTGTGTATAGTTTCAATAAACTCCAAAAATGTTTCCCTGAATGTCCTTTCATTTTGCTCTGCATGTCCTGTCTACTGTAGATTGAAGCACTGGTAACAACTATGTCTCAATCACCATTTTCTACATCTTTGAGAATAAGGCTTATAATTTGGCCTCCAGTATTGAGGTCTTCTATAAGAATATCTAGGAGGGCTATGTCCTGACCCTGGACTCTTCTACTCTGATGCAGGCATACCTGGAAAGGAGGAGCCAGGAGGATCATGTGGGCAGTGAGGAGAAAGTGGATCTGCCATTTTCAATTGATAGGCTGGCATAGAATTAGTGGACTGAGTTGAGGGCATCACAAAAATGGTAGGGAAATATGGTGGGGTTCAGGGTAAATTATGGATAAGAAGAGTAGTATTACTACTTCAGGAAGATTCCTCTTTCTTTGAGTAAGAAGTGTTGGCTTTAGGATATTCAGTGGTTATGTCAATAGATTCAAAGTCTTTTCAGATTTGCAGAATTTTGCAATTTATTAATGCTATTATTTATAGCAGGGCACTGTGGGACCTAAAGAAAGAGTGTCCATGTCCAAAGTCAACAAGACTCTACAAACATCAGATATAATAATGAGAAATTTCTATTCTCCAAAACAATAGTTCACAAGCTTCTTGTGGTTTAGTTTCCTCATATTCCTTTACCACCCAAAAGCATTTTCAGGTAAGAGTCAGCCAGTCATTCTCAACTTGATATCATTTTTCATTATCATTCAACAACCCTGTGCATGACTGACATTAGCAATATTGTGGTGAAATTACAGAGAAAGTCTCAGCCCTTACAGAACTCACAATCTAACAGCAACCACATGCAGTATAATTTTCATCAGTGATAATGGTCTGAAATAAAATAAAGCTTGGTGTTAGGGTAGAGAGAAGACTCTGGTGAGAGCCGTTTTTAATAAGAGTGCTCATAAAGGCCTCTCTGTAGAGTTGATATAAGTGAGGAGGGCATGTGAAGTTCTTCAGGAAGAATGTTTCAAGAAGAAGGAACAGGCAGAGCAAAGGCCCTGATGTAGGAATCACTCTAGCATATTGGAAGTCCAAGTTGGCTTGTTCTCCTGGGATGCCTTTTCTCCTCTTCCCCTGAGTTTTCAGAGCAGCTCATGAGATACAACATATGATCTTAGTACTTGGTTATCACTTCAATGTTCATCTTAAACCAATCAGCCAAATTTTCAGAAATCAACATGTCCTATATTTATGTGTTTAATTGGTATGGAGTTTCTATTTGGATTGATGGAAAAGTGTTTGAGGAGAGTGCCAGGAGAACCATTCTGAAGGTAATTGTTAGCCCCATTTGGCAAAATAACCTGCCCACGACCCTCAGCTGGCTCCAACAAGTCTCCCCTGCCCCAATGACAAAGGTCAAAACCCTCACCCTCTGCCCTTGAAAAAAACAGGATATGCCTTACCTCAAAGCTGAACGCAAGATCATTGAACATCCCATTGAGAAGTCCAACAAGTACAACACATACTCCCCAAGACATCCTCCCGACAGGGTAAAAGTTAGAAGTTTTTCTCTGTTCTTGCTAATACCCCGCCCCCAGACTATTTAAGAACAAACCTGAGTCAGTCAGGAAGGCTGAAGTCTCTCTTCAGAACTCACCACTGTTGGCCTAATAAATTCCTGCCTGAATCTTGATCTGTCTCCGAGCCTCATTAACCTGGGACCTATCAATAATCAATAACACTGTTTTGTATAATTGAAAGTTGATAAAATAGGAAAATTTAGGTTGTATAAAGTTACAAAAAAACTACACGCAAAAAACAGAATGAACAACAGAAAGAGTGAACCTTAATGTAACTCAACATTAACAGTTAATAATGTAAGAATATATTATTTCATCAGTTTTATCAAAGTACCACACTAAGGCAAATTTAATAAGCTATGTAAGAGATAGGGGTATTTGAGGATTCAATATTTTCTGTATGTATATTTTTTGTAAGCCTACAACTGTTCTAATAAAAACACACTTTAAAATTTAAAAATCAAATGGAAAATTAAGGTAACATTCTTAACAGTAACCAAATAAGCCATAACCTATGCAGGAATTAGAAAAACAAAGAATGCATTAGACTTCTATGAAAGAAGTATGTCTATTAAAGACATGAAATAATAAGAATGAATTGAGGAAATATTCTATGCTTATGGACTGTGAGCTAATATTGAAAAGGCACAAATCCTGCCAAAATTAATCTGTAAATTTGTTGCTGTCCTTACCAAAATTTAGCTAGATTTTTTTGAGAAAGTAAATAAACAATTTTAAGATGTTCCTTAAAAAGCTAAGGTCCATGATAAGGAAGATGAGTTTTGAAACTAAGATCAAAGAGAGGGAGCATGACTTATGTGTTGTTAAGACCTGCTACAAGCCAAAATATGTTTAATATTCAGTATTAGAACAGAAACCAAAAAACAGGTAAATGGAATGGACTAGAGAGCTTATGAACAGGCCTATATGAACTGGAATTTGATATATAGTACAGAGGATCCTACAAGTTATAGGGAAAGAAGTTTGTCTGCCTTTGTCACCTACTCTCACCCTTTGTTATCCTGCTTTATTTTCCTTCAAAACATTGTCGCTGACGTGTTGTATATTTTCACATGTTTATTGTCTGTTTCATTGCACTGACTTTAAGATCCTTGAAACTCCCCAAAAAAACACATGCAAAGATGCTCAAAGTCATTAACTTTCAGCGAAATGCAATCCAAACCATCTCACACTCAATACAATGAATTCTATTTTTAGATATGTATCTCTAAGGTAAGTCTCTTGTATACCACATATAATTGGATTTTGCTTTTTATCCATTCTTCCAATCTGTTTGCTTTGATTGGAGGTTTTAAATTCAGTGTATTTACTAAGATAGGACTTACTTCACCCATTTCTTATATAGTTTATATCATTTTTTTTTACCCTCTTTTCCTTTATTGAAGTTTTCTTTTGGGTATACTTGGCCTATTGTATTGTAACTCATTATTCCCTTTGCCATTTCTGTTTCTGTATATATTTTAAATCTTGCTTTGTGATACCCCTGGGGTTTATACTAAAAACATAAAGTCTATAACCTATTAGTTAGAAATGGTACCAATCTGGATTTCAATATTACACAATCAGTTCCACCTCCTTACTCTTCCATTTTCCCTCTTTATATTTTTACTTTTCAATCACGTAGGAATATGATTATTTCTTATACAAATGTATTCTAAATGTTATAGAAAATAAGGAATAGAGTTACTACACTACTAGGTTTTGCATTTACCCATGTATTTACCATTACTGGAGATCTTCATTTCTTCCTACTGCTCCAAGTTACTTTCATCTATCCTTTCCTTTCAATCTGAAGAAATCCCTTTATCATTTCTTATAAGGCAATACTCTCAGTGATGAATTCTTTCAGTTTTTGTTTATCTGTGGATGCCTTAAACATCCACTAATTTTAAGCACATTTTGCCAGATATTGAATTTTTGCTGACACTTTTCCTATTTCAGTACCTTAAATATGTCACAGAAGTGTCTTCTTGCTACCATGGTTTTTAATAAGAAATAAGCACTTGTTCTTATAGAGGACCCCTTGCATGTGATGATTTGCTTTCCTCTTGCTGCTTTCAGAATTCTGTTTTTATCTTTGGCATTTGACATCTTAATAAGTATATGCCTTATTATATCTATTAGTCTATGTCTATTAGGATTATTCGTGTTTGGAGGTAATCACATATCTCGGACTTATATATTCAAATCTTTTGTCAGATTTGGGAAATTTTCAACCACTATTTCCTCAATTATTCTTTGGACTTTCTCTTTTCTTTTCCTATTCTTCTGGGACTCCCATAATGTGTGTGTTTTATGTTTCATGTTCTTCCACAGGTCCCTTACGACCTGCTCACATTTTTTTCTTTCTCTTCTCTGCATGCTCTTAAGATTGGATGATTTTCTTTGGCCTGTATTCTTTATCGTACCTGTCCAAATCTGCTGTTCAACACCTCTAGTGAATTTTTTCATAGTTAATTTTTAATTGAAACATATCATTCTTAGATGAACATATATAAACAATAAGTGCATAGTAAAAGTTGTGAACTTACAAAATATGTATGCATAACAGCATACAGGGGTCAGATACATCACCCCTCCACTAACACCTTGCATTATTGTGAAACATTTGTTACAAACTATGCAAGAGCATCGTCAAAAGATTACTAATAACTATAATCCATATCTTACATTTGGTGTATTTTTCCCCAACCCACTCTATTATTTTTTAAATATATTTTTATAACAGAGGTTATGAACTTGCAAAACAATCATGCACATATGTAGAATATCATATATATGTACATATACATAAACAATAAGTGTATAGTTAAAGTTGTGAACTTATGAAACAAACATGCATGTCATCATATAGTGCTCCCATACACCACCCCACCATTAACACCGAGCTTTGTTGTGAAACATTTGTTATGAACTATGAAAAAGCAGCATCAAAATTTACTACTAATTATAGTCCATTGCTTACATTTGGTGTAATTTCCCCCAACCCACTCCAATTATTAACACCCTGTATTACAATTATATATTTGTTTCATTCATGAAAGAACATTCTCGTATTTTTTTCTGTTAACCACAGTCCTTCTTGCACTACTGGATTGTCTGTGTTATATAGCCCAATGATTTGTATAATTCATTTCAAGTTATTCATCTTCATCAAGAGTTTTGCTGTCATCACTTCACTCAATTCTAGAATATTTTCATTACTCCAAATGAAAATTCCCATACCACCAGTATACCCCTATTATTGTCTATTAGCATTGATATGATAGCTTCTTTGCCATTGCTGAAAATGCATTACTGTAATTGCTGTTAACTATTGTGCATAAGTTACATTATTTGTAATTTTCTCATGTATTACTATATTCTTAACACTTTGTAAAACAATAATATTCTTATATGTATACTATTAACCACAATCTTCATCCAGCACCGAAATCACTGTCCATTCCTAGATTATTCTCTAGCTTCCTTTCAATTGGCATGTACATCCACAGACTATGCCTTTCAGTTAAATCACATTAAAAAATTAGCAGGATTATTTATACTCACCATTATGTGTTACCATCAACTCTACTCATTTCCACAGTTTACAATAAGCCTTATTAAAAATTCTTCAAACATTAAGCATCAGCTCTTATTCTCATCCTACATTCAATCTTTTAGTAACCTGTACTCCAGAGTTTATCTCCATGAGTTTACTCATTGTATTTAGTTCATATAGTGTATTTTTAAACTTTTTTCTTATTTTTTTATTAAAGTAATACTATTCACACACTATACAATTAAACAAAAGTGTACAATCGGTGCAATCATATAGTTGTACATTCATCACTCCAGTCAATTTTAGAATATTTTCCTTGCTCCAAGCATAAAAAAAATCAAAACAAAAAAATCCTCCCCCCTTATACCCTCCTATTATTGATACTTAGCATTGGTATACTAATTTTGTTATTATTGATGAAAAATATTACAATATTGCTATTAACTATGATCCATAATTTGTGATAGTTTTATTTTTCCCTTACACACCCCTTTTAATAACACCTTGCAATAGTGGCATACATTTGTTACAGTTCATGAAAGTGCATTCTTATGTTTGTACTACTAACCAAAATCATCATCCATAACAGTGTTCACTATGTTGAACAGTCCCATGTTTCATTCTCTGGCTTTCAATCTACTGACATACATGACCCTAATCTTCCCTGTTTAAGCACAATCATACTCACAATACAGGGCTGTTACTTACCCTCACAATAATGTGCTCCTATCACATCTATCAATTCTCAAACATTTACTAACAACCTTATTGTAAATTCTGCACAGACTAAGCATTAACTCCTCATTCTCCACTCTTGTTTTATTTCCTGGTAACCTGTATTCCATATATTAAGTCCATGAGTTTGTTCCTTATAATTAGTACATTTTAGTGAGATCATACAATATTTGTCCTTTCATTCCTGGCTAATTTCTCTAAATGTAATGTCTTCAATGTTCATCATGTTGTCTCATGTATCAGGGCTTCATTTCTTCACATAGCTGAATAATTTTCCATCAAAGGTATATACTGCCTTATGTTTATCCGTTCATTGGTTGATGGACATTTAGATTGTTTCCATCTTTTGGCAATTGTGAATACTGCAGGTATGATCATTTATGTGCATATATATACTAGTGTCCTTGTTTTCATTTCTTTCTGAGTATATACCTAGAAGAGATTGCTGGATCATTTGGCATTTCTTTACTTAGCTTCCAGAGGAACGACAAAACTGGATTCCACAGGAGCTGTACCATTTTTCATTCCCACCAGGAGTGAGTAAGTGATCCTATTTCCCCCTAACTTCTCCAGCACTTGTAGTTTTCCATTTTTAAAATAATGGCCAATCTAGTATTTATGAAATGATATCTCGTTGTGGTTTTGATTTGCATTTTCCTAATAGCTAGTGATGTTGAATATCTTTTCATGTGTTTTTTAGCCATTTCTATATCTTCTTTGAAAAAATGTCTATTCAAGTATTTTGCTCATTTCTTAATTGGGTCTTTTGTTCTCTTATTGTTGAGTTTTAGCACTGCTTTATATATTCTGAATATTAAACCCTTACTGGATTGGTGGTTTCAAAATATTTTTCCCCTTGAGTAGGCTGCTTTTTCATGTTCTTGACAAATTCCTTTGTGGCGCAAAAATATTCCATTGTGAGCAGGTGCCATTTATCTATATATTTTTTTTCATTGCTCGTGCTTTGGGAGTAGGGTCTAAGAATACTTCACCTACCCCAACACCTTGAAGATGCTTCCCTACTTTTACTTCTAAGAGTTTTATGGCCCTAGTACTTACAGTTACATCATTTTGATCGATTTTGAATTAAGTTTTGTAAGGCGTGTGATAGTAGTCTCTATAATTGTGGTGATATGGATTTCCACTTTTCCTAGCACCATTTGTTGGAGAAACTCTTTTATTCCAACTGAGTGGACTTGGCAGCATTGTCAACAAACAATTGTTCATACTTTCAAATTCTTCTTTGTGCTTACCCAGGATTTTCTTAATATCCTTAAACTCTTTATCAATCTCATTGAATTTATTAAGGAGGTTTCTTTGAACATTTATATTTAGTTGTCTCAATTTCTACATCCCATCTGGAGGTTTAATTTGTTCCTTTGACTGGCCCATATCTTCTTGTATCTAAGTATGACTTGTAATTTTTGCTATTCTCTCAGCATCTAATTTTCTTGATATGTTTATTCTAGGCTCAGGTTTCTCTTAAGCCTAGGCTTTCTTTTATTTTATCAATTTTATTGATAAATATTAATAAATCATAGAATTCCTCCAAGGTGTACAATCAATAGTATTTTCTGTAATCACATAATTGTGCACTCATCACTTCAATCATTATTAGAGCATTTTTATTACTTCAATATTAATAATAATAGACAAAAAAAACAAAGAAACAAACAAAAAAAAATTCTTCACCTCTCAGTCTCTCTATGCTTCCCCCACTGTACATAGCTGCTGTTTCTGGCTATTCTATCCAAAGTATATAATCAATGGCTTTTATTATAATTATAATGTTGTATATTCATGATCTTAAATATTCTGGAACAATTTCATTACTCCAAGAAGATAGACTCAACCCCCCTAGCATTCCTTCCTCAGATCTACATAACAACTAATGATACATCTTTGTGAATTGATTTATATTTACATTTTATATAAATGGAATCATATAATGTGTAGTACTCTGTATCTGGTCTCCTTCACTTAGTATAATGGGTTTTTTTGGTCTGATATTAACATTGTGTAGTATTAACTTACATTTGTTCAGCTTCAAGGAAAAATGGCCTTATATATACAATTCTACCCATTTTAATAATTTGCATAATATATTTATATTTCATATAATATATTTACTTCATAATAAGACTATCATATAGTGTTTTTCCTTTTGTGTCTGGCTTGCTTCACTCAACATTATGTCCTCCAGGTTCATCCATGTTGTCATATGCTTCACGATTTCATTTTTTCTTATCACTGCATAATATTCCATTGTGTGTGTACTCCACAATTTGTTTATCCATTCATTAGTTGATGGACACCCGGGTTGTTTCCAACTTTTGGCTAACATGAATATCGCGGCTATGAAAATCGGTGTGCAGATATCTAATCATGTCACTGCTCTCAATTCTTTTGGGTATATACCTAGCAATGGTATTGTAGGGTTTCATGGCAAGACTATATTCAACTTCATTAGAAAATGCCAAAGAGTCCTCCATAGTGGCTGTACCATTCTACATTCCCACCAACAGTGAATAAGTGTTCTTATCTCTCCAAATCCTCTCCAACATATACAGTTTTCTGACTTTTTAATAGTGGTCATTTTAATAAGTGTGAAATGATATCGCATTGTACCTTTGATTTGCATTTCCCTATTGCTAGTGATGTTGAAAATTTTTCATGTCTTTCTTCACCATTTGTATTTCTTCTTTGCGCATCTGTCTTTTCAAGTCTTTTGCCCATTTTTCAATTGGATGCTTTGTCTTTTTATTGTTGATTTATATGATCTCCTTATATGAAAATAAGGAGATATCTCTTTATATGGATATTAAATCTTTATCAAATATGTGATTACCAAAATTTTTCTTCCGTTGAGTAGGCTGGCTTTTCACCCTTTTGACAAAGTCCTTTGAAGTGCAAACATGTTGAATTTTTAGGAGGTCCCATTTATCTATTTTTTTCTTTTCTTGCTCATGCTTTGGGTGTCAGGTTTAAGAAACTACCACCCACCACAAGATCTTGAAAATGTTTTCCTGCATTTTCTTCTAGGAGTTTTACAGTTGTTGTATTTATATTTAAGTCTTTGATCTATTTTGAGTTAATTTTTATATAAGGTGTAAGATAGGGGTCCTCTGTCTTTGTTTTGGATATGGCTATCAGATTTTTCCAGCACCATTTATTGAATAGACTGTTCTGGCCTAGCTGGGTGGGCTTAACAGTCTTGTCAAAAACTGCTTGACTATAGATGTGAGGGCCAATTTCTGAGTTCTCAATTAGGTTCCAATGGTCAATCTTTCTGTGCTTATACCAGCATCATGCTGTTTTTACCACTGAAGCTGGGTAATATGCTTTAAAGCCAGGAAGTGAGAGGCCTCTAACTTTGTTCTTCTTTTTTAAGATATTTTTGGCTATTTGGAGTCCCTTACCCTTCCAAATAAATTTGATTTTTGGCTTTTTGATTTCTGCAAAAAAGGCTGTTGGGATTTTTATTGGGATTGTGTTGAATTTGTAAATCATTTTTGGTAGAATTGACATCTTGACGATATTTAGTCTTCCAGTCGATGAACACGGAATGTCATTCCATTTACTTGAGTCTACTTCAGTTTTTCTTAGTAATGCTTTGTAGTTTTCTGAATACAGGTCCTTTATGTCCTTGGTTAAGTTTATTCCTAAATATTTGATTGTATTTGTCATGATTATAAATGGAATTTTTTTCTGATTTTCTCCTCAGATTGCACATCAGTAGTGTATAGAAACGCTATTGATTTTTGCATATTAACCTTGTATCCTGCCACTTTGCTGAACTTGTTTATTAATTCTAGTAGCTTTGTTGTGGGTTTTTCAGGATTTTCTAGATATAGGACATGTCATCAGCGAATCATGAGTTTTACTTCTTTATTTCCTATTTGGGTGAATTTTATTTCTTTGTCTAGCCTAACTGCTCTAGCTAGAACTTCTAATACAATATTGAATAACAATGGTGACAGTGAGTATCCCTGTCTTGTTCCCAATCTCAGCGTGAAAGCTTTCAGTCTTTCACCATTGAGCACAATGCTAGCTGTAGGTTTTACATATAAGCAATTTACCATATTGACAAAGCTTCCTTCTATTCCTATCTTTTGGAGTGTTTTTATCAAGGAAGGGTGCTGTGTTTTGTCAAATGCCTTTTCCGTATTAATTGAGAGGATCATGTGATTTTTCTTCTTCAATTTGTCAATGTGGCTTATTATGCTAGTTGATTTTCTTATGTTGAACCACCTTTGCATACCTGAGATAAAACCAACTTGATTGTGGTGTA
>JAQZBX010103731.1:0-11026 GCA_029593785.1 Cabassous unicinctus | reverse complement strand
AACCTAGGTTGTATATATGCTGCTAGAATAATATTTAAAAAACAAAACAACCATAGAACTATACAATACAAAGAGTGAACCTAATGTAAACTATAGACGATAGTTAATAGTATAATTATAATAATATTGTTTCATGAATTGTAACAAAGGTACCACACTAATGCAAAATGTTAATACTAGGGAAAACTGTGTGTGTGCAAGGAGTGATATGGGAACTGTACTTTCTGCATTACTTTTCTGTAAACCTACAACTGCTTTAACAACAACAACAACAAAATATATATATATGCGGGGGGGCGGGGGGGGGAAAGAGCTTAGGTGTTGGATTTGGGTAGACCGGGTACAGCAATTGTCTGTGTGACTCAACTCAAATTGATGCTTCAATTTCCTAATCTCCGAAAGAGTTAATATCGCCTGCCCCTCAGTGCTGTTTGTATAATACAGCTCCAAGCACAGTCTCTGGCACATATTCCATTTCTTAAATGTCAGTTACAGTTCTCTGAAATAATCTGCACTGCAATACCTTTTTCCTTGTGGGTGTCGTGTACACCCCCTAGCCTGGGTGATAGGGTATGATATGGCTAAAGCACACCCTGAGGACAGTGGTGCCCCCCCCCCCCATGCCTGTTGCTTGCTATCTCAAGTCCCGCGTTTAAGGCTTTGTTCCTTTATTTGAGGCTTTTTCTTTACTGAAACACCAAGGCCCTGAGAAAGATAGTCTAAGGTATGTTTGTCAATAATAGATTAAGGGAAGCAGGTGTGGCTCAATCGATAGAGCTCCCATTTACCATATGGGAGGCCCCAGGTTCGCTTCCTGGGGCCTCCTTGTGAGGGCAGGCCGGCCAGCGTGGCGCGGTGGGCTGATGCAGCAAGACCTCAGAGCAAGGGGCAGATAAGGAGACACGGAAAAAACACACAGCGAATGGACACAGCAAACACAAGCAGCAAGGAGGGGATAAGTAAATAAATAAATAAATCTTTAAAAATAATAATAATAATTATAATAGATTAAGCACATGGATTCTGAAGCGAGAGTGCCTGGGTTTGAATCTCAGCTCTGCCACTTATGAGCTGTGTGACCTTAGGCAACTTAGCTGACCTCTCTGTACCGAAGTTTTCCTCTTCTGTCAAATGGGACATAATACTCCCTACCTTTACAAGGTTGTTAAGAGTTTTTTTTTGTTGTTGTTGTTGTTGTTTTGCAGGGTCACCGCAGGCACCAGGGCGCTCCTGCCCCCAAGTTGTTAAGAGTTTTAAGGGACATATATATGTATGTATATAAAGTCATTTTAAAAATGCCTACAAAAGAGTAACCTCTATGTAAGAATGTGTTCAACAAAATAAAAATGACTAAGGTTTTAGAAAATAAATGATTTTGAGAGGGTTAGAGAGAGTAAGGCTGTAGAGAAGAGGGAGGGCTGAAAAGCTGCTGAGCCCCTGTAGCAGACAGAAACAAGGGCAGCACGCCGTGGGCAACCGTCAGAGGAGCTGAAAGGCTTTTTCTGTTTCTTGGTTTTGTCTTGTGAAGCCCCTGAAGATAAAGCAAATTCCAGGATGACCTCAACCTCAAACATCAAATCTAAATTTTTTCCCTTCTTGAAAGCGGCCTGTCTTTCAGGTCAGGCGAGGGTGAGATAACATGGATTAAAACATGCATTTCTGCCGTGGCTGCTTCCAGCGGCAGAAGCTCTGGTTCAAAGGGCAGAAAGAACGTGATCAGTGCATCTCCTACCTGCCTGACTCGGCCAGAGTGTGTGGCTTCCCAGGACTTCTCAATGTCTTGGCCTGAATCCTGCAGCATCCCACCACCCAAAAGCCTTCAGGCATGGTTCATCATTTCTGACATTGTTTTTAAATTGACTGGCAAGCCAAGAAAATGTATGGGCTTCCTTTCCGCTCATATTTTCTTAAAGGAAAAGACTTGGTGGACTCTTACCTGATGGCAGTTGGCTTTATCATTAATGTAATTCCCCATCTAAGCTAAACTAGGCACAGAGCATCAGCCCTTTTAAAAAGGGAGGGGGCAGGAGAAAGGCTGTCCATGGGTCCCCAAATTCACCTTGAACTCTAGCAGGATGTAACAGCCCTTGATTTTTCCAAATGCTGATGAGGCTGCAGAGAAACGGACCACTCACACATTGTGGTAGGAGTGTTCAGTGAAACCATCACTCTGGAAGACAGAGCGGCGGTTTCTTTCATCTGCTATACGACCCAGCAGTTGCTCTCTTTGGCATTTGTCCCAAAGACATGAAAACTTAATTTTTCACAAAAACCTGTATTCAAATGTTTATTAGACATTAAACAGACTGTGATATTTCCACATCATGGAATACTACTCAGCAATTCATCCATGCAACAACCTGGATGAATCTCCGGAGAATTATGCTGAATGAAAAAAGCCAATCCCAAAAGGTTGCATACTGTAGACTTCCATTTATATAACATTCCTGAAATGTAAAAATTATAGAAATGGAAGACAAGTTAGTGGTTTCCAGGGGTTAAGAAAGCGTAGGTGTGGGAGGGAAGTCAATGTGGTTATAAAAGGACATGTCACATGTCCTTGCAAAGGGATTCTTGCAAAGATGAAAGTGTTCTATATGTTAAGTGTATCAATCTCAATATCTTACAACTAGAGGTTTTGCAAGATGTCACCATTGGAGGAAACTGGGTAAAGGGTACACTGGATCTTTCTGTATTATTTCTTATAACTGTATCATCTATAATTATTTCCAAATAAAAAGCTTAATTTTTTAAAAAAGTGGGGTGGTAGAAGCATTCTTAACAGATCCTCAAATTCAGCTTGAACTCTAGCAGGATGTAAATAATGCCCTTCAATTTTCCCATATTCCCTGCTCTAAAAGAATTTTTAGGTGTAGAAACACCTAACTAGATGAAAACCGAGGCCGATACATTCCATGCCACTCAGATGATCCTTCAGTCAAAGCACCTTTCATTCAAAAACATTTATAGACCCCCTCCTGTGTAGCCAGGACTGTGCTAGGTGCTGTGGATATAGGGAGACAGATAACAGACTCTGAAACCTCATGGTATTTATTCTAATGGGGGAGGTAGACAATATATAACAAATATACTATGAGATAATTACAGAGAATGGCAAGTACTATGAATAAAATAAGAGGGCAATAAAGAGAGTGTTAGGGGAGGGGAACCTCTTTAGGTAGGTGAGTCAGGGAAAGCCTTTTTTAGTGGTTGATTAGAGCTGAGAATTAAATGAAGGGACAGAGCCCCAGAGTTGGGGAGCTGCGCCTTCCTGCATTACTTTTAAAAAATGTCACTCTTGTGTGAAGAATACATCAAAAAGAAATAAGCAGCACTAGAGGGCAAGTTCTGAGGCTGTTTCAGTTGCCCATGACTGAGGTGATGGTTTCCTGGACTACGGTTTAGCAATGGAGACATGTGTGCCATCTTCTGAGATGAGGAAGACTTTGGGAAAGGAGGGAATCAGTTTGGTTGGGAGAAAGAAATTGAGAGTTCAGTTTAGTAATGTTCATTTTAATATGTCTAGGAGACATCTGTACTGGGCCACACATTGTACACACCTCAGAGATTCCTTCAGCTGCTTCTTTCTGTTTCTCTCATGGTCCATGCTCCATCAGCTGTGGGCTACACTTCCACCTTCACACGTGGCTGAAACATCACACCATAGGGTGGCTTCCTGAGTGGCAACAAAGGGTCAGATTTTGCATTCCAGAAGAGTAGAGTTCTGAGGGGAAACTGGAGCTAAAATGGAGCCAGGCAAATAAATTCTCCATTTTCCCCTCGTTTGTGGACCAATGTAAGGTGCAATATCTTCAAGTAACTCTTCCAGAGAAGTCCAATGCTGAATGAGCACAGCTTCTTAGAGACCTGCTGTGCCTCTTGGCAACTTCCTGTGAAGAGGTAGCCAGGGTAGTAATGCATCTCATCACATTACAACACATCTTCCTTTGCCTCCCTTCGTCTTTTCTCCTACACTCATCACCTTGGGCTTGCACCTCCCAAATAAACTGTTGGTATCTTAATCCTTGCCTTGGGCTCTGCTTTATAGAGTATCCACTTAAATCAACATCCAAATAGAAATGTCAAGCAACCAGTTAAGTCTAGCTCTCAGGGGAAAAGTTAAGCCTTTCCTGATGGGAGACATCAGAAGATAGATGGTGTTTAGGGCCGTGAGACTGGTGAAATCACTTCAAGTATGCATGGATAGAAATAGGGATCAAGGAGCAAACTTGGAGAACTCCATCTTAAGTTCACTAGACAAGGATGGATCCATCAGAGGGTATTGAGAAAGAACAGCCAATGAGGTGGAAGAAAATCCAAGGCAGTGTAGTGATATAGGCAAAAGAAGTGTAAAGTGGTCCCAAGAAAGATGGGAAGAGTTAGGCGAGTCGAATCTAGCTGGTAGGTAAAGTAAAATAAGCTAGAGAAGAGACTATGGGATTGGGCAATGTGGAGGTTGCGGGTGGCCTTGATGAGACAAGTTTCAGTGGGGAAGTAAGGTGGAGGGGGCCAAGGAAAGAAAGGGAGATGGGGAAGTGGAAACAGTCATTGTAGATAAGTCTCTGGAAAATTTAAATGGAAATAGGGAGGAAATAAAGTGGGTAGCAGCATGGTGTTCAGGTTGCTGGATACTATAACTGGGAAATGGGAGGAGGGGGGAGAAGTGTACTGTCCAGGGATTCAAAAGACCAGAAATCAAATCTCCTTTTCTGCCATTAACTAGCTAAGGAGGCCTAAGTAAATTAGTTCCTTCTCTGGACATTGATTTCCTCATTTGTCCTGTTAGGTGAATCTACGTCACTTCTAGCTCAGAAAAGTTATGTGCTATGGAGATGTTGACCCTAACAGAGAAGGAAAAGTGAGTGGAGAAAAGCAGAGTCCTTGAAATGATGATGAAGGTCCTCAAGGGGTGGTAAGGGGACACCTACCTCCTAGGGTAGTGGTAAGGATTAAAGAAGACAATGCATGCAAATCACTTAGTATTATGCACCTGGCATAATAGTAAGAACACAATACACTGTAGCTACTTTTAGAAGTAATAGAGGTGGTATTAACAGCAGAAACTGCAGGGACTGATCTGTGCACACAAGTAAATATCATTTGGATATAAAGAATAAAAGATAAGAATTGGTGATGGACTCACATAATGGGGTCCAAGACAAGAACCTTTTGTGACAGGGAGGACCACATTGTTGGGATGAAGTGTGGATATGGACTTTAAGGAGTCAGTCCACAGCTGGAGGCAGGGAACACAAAAAATGGGAAGACATTTTACTCTTCAAGATGCTTGTTACTCCATGTAAAGGTAAGGTAGGAAAGAGCCAAGAATAACTAAGACCATTTCAAAGAAGAACAAAGTGGGAGTGCTTACTCAGCCAGATGTCAATATTAATGATAAAGCAACATAATTAAGACTCTGTGGCATTGGCCCAGCAATGGACAAATAAACTAATAGAACAGAATAAAGTCCAGAAATAGACTCAGGCATGTATAGACATTTGATTTATGAAAAACATGACAACTCAGAGAAGTGGGGAAAGACAATCTTATCAGTAAATGGTTCTGAGTCAAATGGATATCCAAGTGGAAAAATAAAAAATAAAACTCAACCCTTACCTCACACCATAGCAAAAAATCAATTCCATGTGTTCTGTAGATGTAAATGTGAAAGCTTCTAGAAGATAACATAGGAGAATAGTTTCTTGACCGTAGGGTAAGTAAATATTTTTAAATAGGACACAAAAAGCACTAACCATAAAGAAGAATATCTATAAATTGAATTTCATTAAAATGGAAAAAAAATTTTATCTAAAGATACCATTAAGAAGATTTTTTAAAAAAGGCAAGTTAGAGAGTGAGAGAAGAAGGTATCTGCAGTACATAGAACTGATAAAGGGCTAAAATTTAGAATATATAAAGAACTCTTACAAGAAAAAAACAAAACAGACAACCCAAGTGAAAATAAATGGGCAAAAGACGTGAACAGGACCTCACAAAAATTAAATATTTAAATGGCCAATAAACACTTGAAAAGTGTTCAGTCTCACTCACCGTCAGGGAAATATAAATGAAAATCACATTGAGACAATCCTAAACATCCACCAATTAAATTAATGACAATAATTAAAAAGACTGATAATACCAAGTGTTGGTGAGTTATACCTTGCTGGTGAGAGTTTCAAGCGATCCAGCCACTTTGGAAAATAATTTAGCAATATCTAATAAGTCTATTCATGTATGTCCTAAGATCTGGCAAATCCACTCTGGGTATGTATCTGAGAGCAATTAGTGTTTATGTCCACCAACTACATACATCAGAATGTTCATTGCAGTATTATTCTCAATGGTCCAAAGATAGAAACAACTCAAATGTCTATCAAGAGTAGAATAAACTGTGGTATAGGAATAAAATGTAATACTGCACATAATGAAAATAAGTTAACTACTGCTACACACAACATGGATAAATGTCACTAACATAATGTGGAATGAAAGAAGCTAGCTACAAAATAATACCTATTATCTGACTCCCTTTATATAAAGTTCAGAAACAGGCGATACTTCTATGGTATTAGAAGCCAGGATAGCGGTTCCTTCCGGACGTGGAGAGGAGGTAGCAGTGAGGAAGGAGCGTGAAGAGGGCTTCTGCTGGAAAAGTTCTATTTCTTGCCCCAGGGGGTGGGTACAAGCTGTGTTTTCTTTGTGATCATCAATAATTCACTTAAGGTTTGTGTACTTTTCTGTATATATACTCTCCTTTAAAAACGCTTCCCTAAAGAAATGAAAGAGGAGAAGAGAGACCTCATTTTAACAAATGACAAAATGTTTCTCCCTTCCTGTCTCTGACATACCCTCTCTATTCCAGTTGCCAACTGCATGTGTACTTGTTCTCATCAAATGACTCAATTAACAGATTTTTTTTTTTAAGTTTAGCATCTTACAAGGAAGATCATTAAAAATCTCCTTCTTCAGATAAAACCTCATTCTCCCTTCCTTTACTGTAAAGGACACTGAAATGCTGGGTCTAGGAACAGTAGTAATCATGGAATCAGACCAGAGGCTCATTCATTCATTCAATTTGACAAATATTTCTGAAGCACCTGTGATCTCTCAGGTACTATTTTAGGTACTGTGGATACAGCAGTGAACAAAAGAGAAGTCTCTTTCTCATGGTAAAGAGAGAGAGAGGAAATGCACAAATAAATGAGTAAAGGCCATGGAGAAAATAAGACAGATGGCACAAGATAGCAGGTACCAAGTGTAAGGTATGGAGGGTGGTCCTGGAAGTCCTTACTGAAAAGGTGAGATCCCTGAAGGAAAAGAGGGGGTTACCTTGTGAATATCTGGGAGAAGAGGGTTCCATGCTGAGGGAGCCACCAGGGCAGAGACCCTGAGATAGGACATACTTCTGCGTTTGAGGGGCAGCCAGGAGGCCAGTGTGGCAGGAGGAGAATAAGACAAGAGTAGTGGGAGATAGTCAGAGAGATGATGGCAGCAGCAGATCATAAGGGCCTCTAGGCCACTGTAAATGCTCTGGCTTTTCCTCTAAGTGCGATGGGAAGCATTGGAGGGTTTTGAGGGGAAGAATTATATTATTTGACTTAAATTTTAAGAGTCACCCTGGCTGCTGGGTTGGGATAGACTGAAGAGGGATAAGGGCAGGAGCAAGTAGGAGAAAGTCATTCTGCGATCTAGGTGAGAGACGATGGTGCCAGGGACCAGGGTGGCAGCAGTGGAGATGGTGAGAACTGTTTATAGTTTATGGTAGAGGCAAACAGGATTTACTGTTTGTAAGTGGATGGGGAGAGAAAGAGAGGAGTCAAGGCCCCCCACACACACACTGGAAATGGCTCCCTCATCTGTCTGCTCATTGTCTGCTACCTGTGTCCACTCATTGTCTGCTCATTGTTTCTGCTCATCTTCTTTAGGAGGCACCAGGAACTGAACCCAGGACCTCCCATGTGGGAGGCAGGTGCCCAACCACTTGAGCCACATCCGTTTCTTGCTCGTTGCATCAGCTCACTGTGTCAGTTCGTTTTCTTTAGGAAGCACTGGGAACTGAACCTGGGACCTCCCATGTGGCAGGTGGGTGCCCAACTGCTTGAGCCACATCTGCTCTCCAAGGTCTTTGAGTGACTAGAAGAATGGTGTTCTTGTCAAGAGAGACATGGGAAGAATGGGTGTGGGTGGAAAGTTCTGAAATTGTTTGTACATATTAAGGTCGAGATGTCTTTCAGGCATCTAAGCAGAAATGGTAAGTAGGCAGTTGGAGAGAATGAGCCCGGATTTCAAAGGAGAGGTTGAGACTGAAAACATGAAGTTGGGTGTTGGTGTTTAAAGCCGTGCAACTGGATGAGATCACAGGGAGAGGACATAGACAGAAAAGAGAAGTCGTCCACGGAACGGCCCTCTGAGCTCAGCCCTGCACAAATCCACCTTCCCCTGCAGGAAGGGGATGTTCTTGTCATGATGGAATTAGCCCTGTTTTGCCTTGTGCCAGGTGGCTTATAGGTTCCTTATAGGTGTGAGGGTGAACGTGACAACCCACCTCTTAGAAATTAGACTTCAGTGGAGACCAACCTGTCTGTAACAGGAATGAGCAAACATCTCCAGTTAACAGCCCCCTGCCCCCCCTGTTCCCAGCTCAGGTGGGATTTGAACTAGCGACCTGGAGGGCCAAGCTTCTCCATCCTAGCACTGATTCTGCAAGCACCCACGGCCTCCTCCCCTAGTGCTCTCTTTGACCATCTTGTGGTCCAGCCAGAGCATTTGCTGCTCTCCCAGAAGACTGCTTAGTGCCTGGGCAAGCAGGGCCTCACGTCCACACTGAGCCCGAGACTGAAAGCGGGCAGGAGTGGCCTCCAAGGCAGCATTTTACCCATTAGCTAAAAACGTCTCATAACATTTTCCATTTTCCTTATAATGACTCATCAAATGAGCTGGGCCTTGCTAGAAAGTTAATGAATAGCATACAGGATTTTATGGTTTGAGCAAAGAGAAGAAAGGGGTTTAATCGGGGAGGTTGGGACCGTGGAAGGCTGAAATCAGAACCATTTACCATAATTGATCTGTAATTCTAAAACCAGGTTGCAAGGGGAAACAAAAAAAAGTGTGGGCGGAGACGCTCTTGAAATGTCCCCATTTCTCTCCCTTCCTCAACTTTTGTGTCACACTCAGCCTCTCCAGGACTTGTCTGAGGGAATCCTAGCCGAGACCAGCGCCCACTGAGGAAAAGAGAAGTTGGAGAAATAATAGCAGCAGAAAATGGTGTTTATTGCCCTAAATTTTAAATTTTCCAGTGTCCCATCTCACTTTCCAGAGACTCCACCATTTTCCCACCTTAGTAGTATTCTCTTAAATTATTCTTCCATACATTTGGTTTTCTACTCCCTCCCACTCTGTTTACTCCTTCTGTTCCCTTCTCTCTTCCCCTTTGTGGTAAATGAGCAATGGGCAGATATAGCTCTTCTGTGGTCCTCAGCTTTGTCTTCAACGCATTGATGTATTGGTGCCTGTCTGAAGTCCTCCCATTCTCCCCCTCCTCTGACAGTCATTAAAGACCCTTCTCTTTGTTTTTCTACCCAGGAGAGAAAATTTTCCAAGGACCCTGCCACCTGAAAGCTGGGCTAGTGTTTATGCAGCTGGAAACTTTGGTGAAGATGTTAATAGTACCATACGCCATTTCTGCTATAAATATCTGTTGCACAGCTTACCTATCTGAGATCTTCATTAATTTATTCATTCAACACCTTTTTAGTGAATGATTTCTATGTCCAGGGTTTGGTGCTGGATGCTTCAGACAGGACGGTAAACAAGGAAGATGAATCTTACAGTAAAAATGATGGAAGAGTCAAAGAAAAAAAGCAAATACATCTAATAATAACAAATTTAATAAGTGCTATGAGGTATTTATGGGCTGTTAGCCCAGAGGGTGAGGTTTAATGATCTGCAGGCTAAACATAGAAACAAAAGCAAGTTGCATTTTTTAATGATTTGCTTAGACTTGTAACTTAGGAAATGTTCCTTGGAGAGTCACAGAAGGATTTTAACATGGAATTGCTTGCCCCTGAGCTAGAACATCAAAATCAGCATCAATATGATCTCAGAAAGAAAGATCACATCCCCTAAAATGCCTCTTCAATGATGTAGCTTTGCCTCTGTAAGAGAAATAAATCAAAGGAACAACCCAATTGCCCCACCAACAGATACACTTGGTTGTCTACCCAACAGCTGTGCTCTACCCTTTGTCATGAAAACAGAAGAATAGGCAAGACCCACAAACCCCAGTTGCCATCCTCAAGCTTCCTCATATCTGATCTCCAGCACTTATCAGTTTCCTGGAGAGACTTCACATGATCAGAATGAATCTTAAGTGTGACATGGGGTGCTTCAAAGACATGTTTACTCTTTTTAACGTGCTTCCATTCAAATCCCATCCCCATCTGGTTCTATAGTTCCAGTCTCAAGCCCAGCCTCCAGCCCCTACAAATTTGCTGTTCTACCATGACTCTGCTTTCCCTTATTTAGCTCAATACTTTAGTTCTCAGGGAGAACCTTTATGTATGTTTACAATTTCTTCTGTATATTCCCCCAGTGTCTTCTTGATATCCTTCATCTCTTCATTTCCTTGAGCTGATGCTTGAACATTCTTGATTAGTTGTTCCACATTGTGCCTCTCCTCCTGATTTTTAGTTTGTTCTTTAGACTGGGCCATGACTCCTGTTTCTTAGTATGGCTTGTAATTTTTTGCTGATGTCTAGGCATCTGTTTATCTTGATGAGCTTAGTCAGTTGGTTAGTTTCTCTTTCTAGTCTAGGGTTTTATGTTTGTTTAGTTTTGTGTTAGGAGTCCCCTTTATAAGTTGGTTCCACTTATTCTATATCCTTGTAATTGCCCATGTTCAATGGGAAAAATATTAGAGCCACATATAAGAAAAGAAAGAAGAAAAAAAGAAAAAGAAAATAAAAAATGAAGAAGGAAGTAAAAAGAACAACAACAAAAAGAGACAAAAAAATGTTAAGAGGGA
>JAQZBX010103730.1:0-10999 GCA_029593785.1 Cabassous unicinctus | reverse complement strand
AAAGAAAACATTAAAGAATATTCAACCTCATCAAGACAGAAAGTAGAGTGCAGGTTACCAGGGGTTGAGGGGGCAAGGGCAATGGGAATTTCATGTAAAATGAGTATAGGGTTTCAGTATAGAGTGAAGAGAAAGTTCTAGTAATGGACAGTGGTGAGGGTACTGTAACATTGTGAATATGATTAATCTCAGTGAATGAGAGGGGCTGGGAGGGGAAGATTTAAGTTGCATATATATTTACACAATTAAAGAAGAAAGAAGGAGAAACGAAAGATATAGTGACAATTAAATGCAATACGTGATACTGGATGTGATCTAAGAATGAAGAAAAGGGAAGCAGATGCGGCTCAAGCAGTTGAGCTCCCACCTCCCATGTGAGAGGTCCCGGGATTGGTTCCCGGTGCCTCCTGAAAAAACAAAAACAAACAACAAGCAAAACAAATGAAAACACCAACTCAGGGAAGCCAACAGGGCTCAGTGGTTGAGCACCGGCTGCCCACATGCAAGGTCCCAGGTTCAATGCCCGGCCCCAGGTACATTAAAAGAAAAAAAAATGAATGAAGAAAAGGCTCGAAAGGACATTAATGGAACATAAAAAAAAGTGGAGTATAGAGTGTAAGCATCATATCACTGTTAAATTTCTTAAACTTGATAACAGCACTTAAGGTAGTTACATAAGTGAATATTTTTGTTCAAAGGAAATGTACTTGGAAGTGTTCAAGGAGTAGGATGTGTACAACCTGCTCTGAAAGGCTCATTAGAGAGAAGAAAGGGAGGGAGGGAGAGACGGAAAGAAAGTTAAAGGTGACAAAATGTTACAATGTTATAATTGATGGACTGGATATCTGGGGACAGGGGTATGCTGAGTTCTTTATATAGGATTTGTGTTATTTCTGCAATTGTCCTGTAAGTCTGAAATTATTTTTTTTTAAGTTGAAAATAAAAGATTTAGGTGATACAAACAATCATATCAACAAGCTAAAGAAGAAAAATAATATGATCATATCAATTGGCACAGAAAAAGAGCATGAAAAAATCCATTACACATTCATGATGAAAAAAACTCTCAGGAACTTAGAAATTAAAAGGAATTGGTTCAACTTGTATCTACAAAAAAGTTACAGCTGACATCATTCTTAATGATGAAAACTAAATGTTTTACCCCTAAAATTAGGGAAAAGACAAGGTTGTTCACATCATTCTTTTTCAACATTGTACTGGAAGTTCTAGCCACTGTAATAAGGTGAGAAAAAGAAATAAAGGCATACAGAAAGAAAGGGAATAAATAACAGTATTTCTATAGCATAGGACATAGTCTACACAGAAAATCACAAGCAATCTACAAAAAAAAACTCCTAGAATACACAAGTTCGGCAAAGCCATAAGATAAAAGATCAAAATAAAGAAATCAATATTTCTATATATTAACAATGAACATACAGAAATGAAAACTGTACCATTTACTCCAAAGAAAATGAAACACTTACAAATACACTAAATAAAACATGTACAGGATCTATATGTTGAGAATTACAGCTGTTGAAAGAAATAAAAGACGACCTAAATAAATGGAGAAAAGTGCTCTATTCATGGAATAACTCAACCTAGAAAAAATGTCAAGTCTCCACAAATTGACCTATAAGATTAATATAATTCCTATCAAAATTCCAGCAAAGTTTTTATAAACACAGAAAAGCTTATTATAAAGTTTAAAAGGAAAGGCCCAGGCCCGAGAATAGCTAACACTATCTTGACAACAAAGAATAGGTGGGGAGAACCACTCTACCAGACATTAAAACTTACTGTATACCTAGAGCAACCACAACTCTGTGGTACTGGCAGAAGGACAGACACATGAATCCACAGAACAGATCAGAGGAACTAGAAATAGACCCACACAATTGTTTTCTGACAAAAGCTTAAAAGCAATGCAACGAAGGACGCATGACCTTTTCAACGTAGTGCTCTAGGAACCGGATGTCCACAGGCTGAAAAAATGACCCCAGGCTACACTTCACACCTTATACAAAAATGAACTCAAAACGGATCACAGTCTTAAATGTGAAATGTAGAAGTATAAAACTTTCAGGCGAAAACAGGAGGAAATCTTTGGGATCTAGGGCTAGGTAAAAAGTTCCTAGACTTGATACCAAAACACGATCCATACAGGGAAAAATGGATGACTTGAACCTAATCAAAAATAAAAATTTTTGCTCTGAGGAAGCCCATATTAAAAGGCAAAATACAGGCAAATTACAGATGGGGGGCGTGGAATCTGCAAAGCACATATTCATCAAAGGACTAGTATCTAGAATATAAAAGGAACTCTCAAAAATCCAACAGTTTAAAAAAATCTAATTAGAAAATATATAGAAGACATGCACAGACATTTCACTGAAGAGGAACTACAGATGATAAGTAAGCACATGAAAAGATGTTCAACATCATTAGCCATCAGGGATATGCAAATTAAAACCACAATGAAATATCACTACGCATTTATCAGCACACAGAAAATAAAAAACAGTGATAATACCCAAAACTGACAAAAGATAGGGAGAAACTGGATGACCTCCATACACTGCTGGTGGGAGTGCAAAACGGTCTGGCAGTTTCTTATAAAAGTAAACATGCAACTACCATATGACCTACCAACTGCACACTTGGTAATTTATCCCCGGGAAATGAAAACCTAGGTCCATGCAAAAACCTGTGCATGAACGCCGACAGCAGCTTTACCTAGGCTAGCCAGACACTGAGGAAAACCAGATGTCCTCTAGTGAGTGAGCGGGTAAACCAACTGTGGCATATCAATGAAGAGGAACGCAGAGGAACGCTCTACTGATACACAAAACGACCCGGATGAATCTACAGGGAATTATGCTGCGTGAAAAAAGTCAAACCTCAAGGATTATATCCTGTGTGATTCCATTTACGTAACATTTTTGAAGTAACATACTTTTTAGAAACGGTGGACAGATCAATGGCTAAGGACAGAAGTTAGGGTTAGGGTTATAAAAGGGAAGTAAGAGGGATTCTTGTGGTGTTTGGAAGCGTTTATTTAGTACCTTAACTGTGGTGATGGAAGCCTGAACCTCTTCAGAACGTAATACTCACACATGCACGCATGCAAATAAGTATCAGCGTAACTGGAGAGATCTGAATAAGATCAGTGGATTGTATCATTGTCAACGTGATAGTATACTACAGCTGTTCAAAACGATACTGCTGGGGGAAACTGGCCAAGGTCTCTGCACTATGTCCTACAGCTATATGTGTTAGCTATGATCTCAAAACTTTCATTAAAAAGAAATAAAAGATGTAGGCTGCCTACCAGAACACACAGAGTCTTGAAAGATGGGATCCTTGGATGTAAATTATATCCCTTTCAAATTTATCAAAGCCAACCCAGATGGAGTGTTTGAAAAGCAAACCATTCCTTTTTAACCTGGACTGCCTCCTGATACAGGGTCTTCTCAATTGAGATTTTGAAAGAACACACCAAATACTTGCAGAGCTCACCCAGATTACTCCCTGGTGCTTATCTGCAGCAACAGGAGGCTAGGACAACACAAAAACTAAATCACTTCACTAAATCCCAAACCTCATTTTTATCAATTGATACGGCCTCTATTTACAATAAAACTTTGTCTGAAAGAGATTCTCAGAAGCCCAATAAACAGATATTTAGAAACACAAAACTTGACTTCCTAAAAGAAAATGCCCTGCTGGTGATACTTTCAAAGTCAGAAGGTGGCCTCCTCTGTCTAAAGACATGTGGATAACTGCTCCTCAGTTTATAAGGTTAAAATCTTACACATTTATATGGATGGCATGCCATTTTACAAGCTGGGAAACCTGGGGCAAATCATTAGCTGCTCTGTAAACTTAATCACTGGCAAGACAGGCTGGCAGCTCTAAGGAAGATTAAAAGGAGAGGGAGAAAAGTACTCTGATATCCCAAAATTAGCAGTCTATTGCTAAGAAGGAAACACTGATGGCTTATAGGAGAGGATGTGAGGTTTATCTGTTTGTGGCTATTTTCTCTAAAAGGACGGAAGGATGGCCCCAAAACTACCCATGTCAATCTCTTTACTATATTTCAAAAGAACAGATTCCTGGGTTCCCACCCAGACCTACTAAATGAGGGTAAAGCTCAGGAGAGACTTAGTTTGCAAGATACCAAGTGACTCTTACACACTCGGAATTTTCAGAATACCTAAAAATACTTAGTTGCTTACAATTGATGGATAGCATCACCATATTGAGTAGTGGTTCCCAATGGCGGTGGGGGGGGGGGGCGGTCAGCACCCAAGGGGATGTTTAGCAATGTTGGGAGACACTTCCAGTTATACATCCGGAGAAGGGATGTTTGGCATCTAGATGTTTGAGGCCAGGGATACCTCTAAGCATTCTGCAATGCACAGGGCAGTCTCCACAACAAAGAATTGTCTGGACCAAACTATCAATAGTGCTGGGGCTGAAACACCCTGACATAGAGGGACACTTGAAATGGGTTTAATGAAACTGGAATACGAACAGACAACAAGTATATGTACGAACTTATTAATTCAGGCTTCTAAGAACAGGTGACCATAGATGACCTCCAGGCAGTGAAAGCTCTTTCCGGCACTCACTGGATCCTCTCAATCTGACCCATCCCAAGAAAGAAAAAAAATTTTGAGTGACCAGTACCCTCTAAAAGCATCAATTCTGGAGCCACAAAGTTCAAGTATGAATCCCAATTTGCTAAATGGCACCCAGCTAAGTATTTTAATCTGTAAAAGGGGTTAACAACTGCTCTTCCCTCTAAGAGACATTGAGAAAATGAAAATAAATAAGATACGGCTATCAAAGAACTAAGCGTAGGACCCAGACAATAAATGTGTTTTGTTATTTTATTCTGAATTCTCTCATTTTCTCACTCCCTTTTTTTGATTTCTCAGCTGCCAGTGAAGTAAAACACTTCTGACTCTCCATCTTTCTCAGGTTAAAAGTTGGTTGCCATGTGAATATTCTCGCTGTCCTGATTTTGTGATAATCAGGGTAGGCTAAACATTCGCTATATTAGAAACCATGCATGTGTCCCCAGACCTAGTTTTTCTCCCTAGGTCAGGTTTTTGGAATGCTGGTGATAAACTAAGTCTGATTTATTATATGACCATCCTGTTGGGAAAAGACTGTAACTTTGGGTATCTTTGGTCAACCTTAAGAGATATAGCAGGGGGATGGATGTGGCTAAAATGGTTGGGTGACCGTCTCCCATATGGAGGGACCTGGGTTCGATCCCCGGGACCTCCCGGTAAAAATTAAAAAAAGAAAAAAATATACAGAAGGCGCGTGGGCCACCAGGCCCTGCGAGCAGGTGAGCCGCCAGGCCCCGCGAGCCATGCAGCAAGATGATGACATAACAGGAGAGTGACACAAGGGAGAGCCAAGACGAGACGCACTGAAAAACCAGGAACTAAGGTGGCACAGGCAGTGGGATGCCTCTCTCCCACATGGGAGTCTCCGAGGATCGAATCCCAGTGAAGACAGGAGGAGAAGGATGAGAAGGGAGGGCAGGAAACGGACACAGAGTCTCCCAGCGAATGGACACAGAAACAGCAAAAAAGGTGTGTGTATGGGGGCGGTAAAAATGGGTAAAAGTAAATAAATAAATAAATAAATCCTTTTAAAAATGGGAGAAAAAAAAAAAAAAAGTTGGTTGTCCTTTTAACCAGCTCCTATCTTCCAGTCATTAAAAAAAGCCATCTGTTTGTAATCAGCCTGTAAACTTAGTTCCAATTTCTCTGTGGTCAGCTCCACCAGCATCTCTGTCTTCCTACCTCAGGCTTCTGCGACCCTCATATAAGGCACAAACTCCAATATGAGGAAACCACATTTCCTATTATCTAAGCCATAACTCACTCAAGGGACACCAGAGAAATATCTGACAGACATATTCTATAAGAGTTGACTATGTAAGAAAAATGTTTCTTCTGGCCCCTAACCATTCAGACCCTATGCTCAGGGTAGACACCCAGCTCAGGAATCAAAGGCAAGTCGACAAATATTTATAGCAAACCACTGAGAGTCTGGCAACATTGGATACCAAGCTTAAACTGGTGGACACAACGGTATGGCCCCTACTCTCAGGGCAGTCACTGTTTCGAAGGACATGTTTACACCTTAAGATTCCAAAATGCACTGGGGCAACTACTTCATGAAGGCAAACATTCCAGTTAAAGGAAATATTACCCAGTCTTCAAGGAGATCTTTGCATGAGGCATCAAACTGCAGAAGCAACTAAACCAGAGGGTTAAAAGGATGGCTTTTCCATCTACAATTGCTATAACCCAACCAATCTGGGTCTTATTTGCTCAGCTTTATAAAAAAAAAAAAAAAGATAATAATAGTACCTATCTCACGAGGTTCTTATGAGAATTAAATTAGTTATTACATGTAATGCAGTTAAACAGTATCTGGCACTCAATTAATAGTAGCTATTATCATCATTAGCAACATAGAAATAAGAAATTTACAACCTTGTATCCTGCATTCTTGATTCCTCAACAGTCTACCAGAACATCTTTTAGTGGCTGCAAAAATATTCACTCTCCTAAAATATGCTACCTCCTAAAATCTTGATAAGTTCTTAAATTTTCAGCACTCAGCGAACTCCAATTAGAACTTCCTCCCCTATTGCACATGGCTGCCGGCAGCACTCTCCGCACTTCATCAGCAGTTGCCGATAATGACGTGTCACCTATCAAGATAACAGTCTAAATGTAATAACATCTGTTACATCTCAGTGCAAGAAACTGGGAAAGGAGATTTTGAATGCATAGAGTTTGAGTCTTCTTCCCTACTATATTTTCTCCTTAGCTAGTAGCCAGCCTAAACCCTTAGGAATACCTTATTAAAAATTAAACAAATTGAAAGTTAATTAATAAACATAGATAGCGATAAACAACTAGAGTGCTACAAGTATCTACCTCAACATTACAATCACAGTACAGCGTGGGTTCGAAACCTGGTTTCTATTACTTTAACTAGTTGAGTAAAGAATGTTCCTCTCTGAGATTTACTTTCTTCTTTGTAAAATGAAGATAATTCTAACTAATTCAAAAGGCTATTGAGGAGATTAAATGAAAATTTTCTTAAAACAAAAATAGCGCATTGTCTAGCACATAACCCACACTCAGTAAATCTCATAGAACAGCTGTGAAATTATGGGGGGAAATCAACTAAACTTATTTGCACTGAAAAAGAAATAAACCCTTGTCTTAACAATTTAGTAAAACAATACTTCTTTAGGAAAAAGAAATTGTAACTTTCCAGAAGGACTGCACTTCTGTAAGTGAATCTCTTATACCGACTATCGTCATTAAAGTTTGAAACTGAATGTCCTCCCATATTAAGTTGACGGTCAAAATAAGTACCTGATTATCTAATGGCTTACAAATCAAATTGGCCTATATTAGGATGATTGCTTGAAGAATCTTGAGGATTATGCCTCTTCCAGTTTAAAACCTACTTCTGGTTATCTCCACTTCTCTCAGTGGAGAGAAGTGCCTTCCAGAAGGAAAACGTCACATAGGAATATTTCTTGGTCTTGAACATTATTCTCTGAATCATGTAACTCTTCACCACCACTAAGTAACTGCCATGTTGGCTCACCAAAAAGTGACTAAGACTGTAAGGATTCTTTTAAGTCTGCAGAGCTGTCTTTCTACTATCAGACAAAACCAAAATTATTTGCACATAAAAAACCTCCATGTAGATTTGCATCATTCAGGTATCCAGAAAAGGGTCTCTCAGGTGGTAGAGCGGAGATAAAATGCATTGTGAGATGCAGGATGAGAAGGGTCAGTGAGATATTAAATTCAAAGAATTATAAACAGATACAACTAACAGTTCCTATCCACAAAAACATCAAATTTTCCAGAACCAACGGTATAATATTAAACTTGCCAAAGTTTGTAAAAGTGCATTACCTAATTATAAAATAAAGAACCATTTTTTTTACTGGTATAAATTAACAGTTCAAACATTATTTTCAGAGCACTTCTCATATTCTCTCACACTTAGATAAGCAATGTCTTCTATCAGAAACTCAATGGCAGGTGGAAACTACCCATATGCTTTCAAAAGAGTGAGCAGTGAGATGGATTTCAAACTGAATGCTGAAGTTTTTTTGTTGTTTTTTTTTAAACCAAAAACCCTTCCTAAAATTCAGGAGTTCCAGAAGGGGACTTGATTTCAACCCTGTGCATGTTTAGAAAAAGGGATAGGACGTAGAAACACAGCTATTTCAAGGAATGCCTGCAATCTGTTTGTTACTAAAGATTCCAGATGTCGTTGCTCAAAGATTATGCAGTTGTTGAGTTAGAACCTGAAAAGAAAATTGGCAAAAGCTGACCAAAAAAAAACAAAGAACAAAAACAAAAAACCCACAAGTACTTCCATCTCCCATCGCACCTTGTGTGGTAAAATGCTGGGCTTACTTAAACCAACAGGCTAAGACAGGTACTCTTACAAAAGGGAGAAAAGGAAGACCAAAGTATAGAAATGATAACATCTTTTGCTAAATTTGTTCCTGACGCTAAAATTTGGCAATCCAGTTGACCTTACATATCAAGCTATGGATTATTTTCCATCCAATAAATACATTAAGGATAATAATTGAGTTTCAAATATGACCTTCAAACTGCAAAATAAACCATACTTCTGCTACTAAGAAGGATGCAACAGCTGTCCCCATATATCCTGTAGAAAAGCTTTAAGTGGGAGAAACTTAAAATAGCTTTCCACAAAAAGTATGAGAATAGTTATGTGCAAAATCTCATGATTTGGTGGCATCTTAACAGACTACTTGCTGAAATGAAATGCTTCCATGTGCTTCTCAGAGAATCCTCCCCATTTCTAGTTTCTCTGACATTGGTTCTATATTTGTTTCCAGGTACGGCTCTGTATTGTAAAATTCCGTGTTTAATTAAATCCAGATTATGAATATGGGTCTGCTGTAAAAGTTAACAAGGGAAATAAGCTAAATATTAAAATAACAGGAAGAAAATACACATGTGCAGTTCATTATGAAAATTTAGCAAAGCATAAATGATTTTGAGGCTGGAGTATGAGCCCCACCCCCCACCCCCCGCCCACCTCCCTGCCAAGAACCATCCACTTATTGAAGATTCCATTTTAAGACAATATTAATTAACTTTAAGTAGACTGCCATGTCTAAGCCAGCTAGCAACTCACAACGATACAAATTAGAAATAATAAAAACAGCCTTTCCTACCAGAAATGTAAAAATCTTGATAGAGAGAATAGAACAACACTTTAATAGTAAGTTTTCACTCATCACGGTATGTACAACAATTCCAATATTGTGTTAAAATTTCCCTTTGCTAATCAACTAGACATGATAGAGACAAATAACACAGGAATTACCCTGAAGGGGCTTCCACTAGCTGAATCTGAGAAAATCATTTTGAACCCCAAAATAATCATCATAATAGATTATTATTATGAATCTATTATAATAATAGATTTACTCAATCAGGTAACAATACATGACTTCTAATGAAACAAGCCAATGAATGAATAAACAAATAACTGTGAGAGAAAGGAAAGTGCTTCCTTACTGTGCTCCTTCTAGAAAGTGCTTCTTCTAGCTAAAGTAGAAGAAGAATAGAGTTTACTAATCATTTACCTACCATTTGGCAACCATCATACTGATAGCAACAATCATCAATGGTACAAAATTAGCAATAAAAGTTTAATGAAAAACAGAATATTTACACAGTTTTAAAGTATCACCCTACAAACAACTTATTAATAAAAATTAGGGAAAGATAGTAGCTTTACAGTTGAGAAATGTGGTAGATACCACCTTAAATTATAAAAGTCTACGTCACCAGAAATTGAACAGACTGAGGTCCGGTTGCTCCTGATATAATGTGCTGAGAAATACAACATTGTCTGTGATTATTCCCACCACAAATGCATAAACAAAACCTAATCATAAGGAGCAACCAGGGAAGCTTAATCTGAGGGACATTCTGCAAAATAATATTCTTCAGAGTGTCAATTTCGTAAAATGCAAAGACAGACCCAATAACTATTACAGATTAAAAGACATTAAAAGGAAATGACAATACAATATGCGATCTTAGATTGGATCTTGAACTGGGAAACAAACAGCTATAAAGGACATTACTGGGATAAACTATAAATCTGAATATGGAATGTGGATGAGATAATTGTATCATATCAAAAATGAATTTCTTATTTAGGTAACTGCACTGTGGCTATATAAGAAAATGTCCTTTTATCCTAAGAAATTGATACTGAAATCTTCATAAGAAAAGGGGCATGATATCTAAAACTTTATACGCACACTGAAAGAGAATCGTTTTTGTAAACTGGTGAATCAGAAACAGGTATACAGATGGCTTTTGTACCACCATTCTTTCAACTTTTCTCAAGGTTTGAAATTATATAAAAATAAAAATTACACATAAAGAAAGACAAATAACTATTCATTCACTCAGTCACTCATCACATTTTTAAGGCCCTCTTTATAGTTCTGATTCTGTTTTTAACATATCTCTATTATTGGATCTTATGGTTTTGGTATTCTCCAGAACTCTCTGATTGAATCTACAACCCATTGTCCTGTGAAAAATTAGATTTGGAGTAATGTTCCTCTAATATCTTCGCTTTTCCAGGAATGTGACCTCAGCAATATTTAGATAAGTGGCATAGTAATTTTTAAGAGTAAAGAATATATGCAAAGATACTCTGACGTCCTCTTTTTAAACCTAAATAAATATGGATGACTTAACTGTCACTTATTTTTAACTTAAAGACTAAGAAAGGTCAGACAATATATGGCTTAGAATTTGCAAAACAACAAAAGGTTTAATAGCCACTCCCATCCCCAGCTCCAAGAAGGTCACCGATTCGTTTTAAAGATTTATTTATTTATCCCCCCGTTGCTGCTTGTGCT